>MU403196.1:0-108549 GCA_022695765.1 Annulohypoxylon moriforme
TAATTATTAAATTATATATAATATATAATTAAAATTAAATAATTTATAATAATATTTTAATATATATAATAAAACTTATATAATTTTATTAATTACGTAAAAATGATTTATATATATAAAAATTTTTATTAATAATTAATTTTTTTTTTTATATAATTTTATTTTATTAAAATAACCCGTACGCGTAAAAGTTTTTTTTAATAAAAATTTTTTATTAAAAAATAATTTTTACGTATAAATTATTTTTAAAAATTAAATTTTTATAAATTTAATTAATAAAAAAATTTATTTTTAAATTAAATATTATTAATTAAATATTATATAAGTTAAGAATTAATAAAGTTTAATAAAATTAAATAAATTTTACGGCGTTTAAAACTAACTAACGCTAGCAACATCGGGATTATTACGATAAGAAATTTTTAATAAGGAATTTAAGCAAGGACCATGGGCAACATAATACCCCTTCGTAAACTCAGGGCAATATAGTTACGTAATTGTAAAAACGGGGTCGATTAAGCCAGGCACGGTCAATTGAAACTAGAAGGGATGAAGTGACACCTGCTCTGAACCAGACCTCTTTAAGAGCTCGCCTAATACAGATGAATGCTACGTACTAATTTATTCCGTACCTTAATCAAGATATCGGGTCGCATGTCTTGCGAGATCGCGAGATCGTAGGATCTACCGAGCTCTCAATTGAATTGCGATGGGATTTCAGTAACACGAGGGTAGGATAGCTGAAATAGATGACAATTGATTCCATCACTTCATTGTTTCGTGGCTTGATTAATTATTTTAATTATTTCCCTCAATTGGTACATTGAGCTAACAGCCAATGAATTCTGTGCGGCGATGACCAATTTAGGTACTCGATTGCGATTTCAGCTACGAAAATTACGAACGATTCTAGAAATTTCAATATTCAGACCAACGTGTAAACGCTGTTCAGGTTGAAGCGAAGGCTGAGTTATGTGGCACATACAACATCTCCCCCTTGCCAATTGACTGGTACCCTATCGAAAGGGAGAGACATGGACAACCATGCGAAACAATATGTAAGCCAATGTGCGTGGTCAAGAGTACGTACATATATTGGAGATGTCACAATGTTTGTCATCTTGGTCAGAAACATCAAGAAGAGGGGCAAGAGGTCTTTTGGGATCCCTCAATTGTGACCAAAATGTGACCAACTAAGGAGAAGAAGTTGGAAGAATGCCCACATCGGATACGAGATAAGATGCTATCGTGACGACGACTGCTGCAGGTTTGGCCGGTCCGCTGCAGAGCACGTCCAGTTTGTGCGCGCCATAGGGTAATGGGACTAATCGTAGGCGACGGGACCGGGCATCTTGATTACGACGCCGCCCCGTGGAGCCGCCTTCTCTCTTCGGCGACAAAATCAGCAAGAGATCAGAAGTTGGTCTGGAGACCTGCGGGAGACTGGAGGAGAGCGCCTGAAAGATGAAACACCCGGGCAGCCACAGCCAATGATGGCTGGGAACAAGTAACCAATGAGATTTTCTCCGCAATTAACGCCTTGCATGTCCTTTAGCATGGCTTCGTCGGTTTCAACTGCGGGAACCCTGGTTGGTTTGTTTCCTCTTTTTTGGCCTACCCTCTTTCTTTCTCTCTGCTTCTTCCCGAAGTGGGAAAGTCTTGTCGAAAACCGAGCAATCAACTTGATGTGTTTGGAGGGCAAGGGGGATCCCCGGTTCCTGCAAAAGCGTTCAGGGGACTCGCCCACTCACAGCCCACCTTTCCCACGATCAGCACGATTCTGTCAGTGGGCTTTGCAGTTTATCAGATCCATGTCGACGGTGGAAGGGAACCAACGGGGGGGGAATAGGCTTGGGACATGGGCTTGGTAAATTGCGAGGTCAGACCTTTATTCAAGCGCATTGAGAACTGATCAAGACTAAACCAGTCTTTGTCCTGTGGGATTATATGCACGATTCAGGTTCTCTATTTTGAGAAAAATGACCAGACTTTGCAAAGTCATCTCGTGACCAAAGTTCAACTAAACTCTTTGAGGTGGTAGAATGTGATCCGAGTACATGGACACCGTCAAAAAGATGGCCACGTAAGGGCGCAATTTTATGATGCAGTAATCGGGATGACTTGATGAGTTGTGCAATCAATAGAGAAGTATGTCATATCTGCTATGTTAGCGAAGGAGGGCGAGTTGGGCGAGGAGAGGTGAAAGATTTTTGAGCTCATTGATGTTTGCCTCAATACAATTGGGCAGAACTGCGTTGGTACCTGCATATTGGAGGTTGCTCAACGTGGCGTGGAGGGTCGGTGGACGGCGCCCACGGTGGTAAGTCGGGAGAGTCGCCGGAAAGCCTAGCTAATAAAAATCAAGAACGAGTGCTCCCTCTTAGAGGCTAGAGACCTGATTCGGCAAGCCAAACCTGCCGAGCATTTACGGTCCAGGGGTAAAAGGCACTCGTCGGCCAATCCGCGGTCCCTGTTCATTAGATTCGCCTAGGTTCCCGTCCCGCGCTTTTCTCTATGTAGGAAGCGCCTAAAAAATCATTAGGGAACTCCACAGGGATCTTTTAAGTCCAATTGTGAAAGCGTGGGAAGCATTTGAGTCGTTGTCTCTCTTTAGTGCTCAGGTACCACTTTGGATCGAACAGGTTGTCTTTACTTCGCAAGCCCTAGCTGAACACTCATACTAGGTTGACTAAGAATATTGAGGGATGATATATACTAGGTGATAGAGAAGTGATCAAAGTGGCCAAGATAAACAAAGAAAGGGACTACGCGTCTTAGACGTCTGTTAGATTGTGAGATTATGATTGTAAATGAAGAACAAAGGAATCTAGACGGGTCAGTGCAGTTGGCTGCGAGTAAGTTGTTAGTAAAGTCCACCTCCATTAAATCCACTAATCATTATGGATACTTTCAAATCCCGGTAGGGAGGGACACGCGAAAATGTACTGTGATAAAATATTGAGTCACTTATACACCGTGGAAGCCCCAGATTTGCCTGGACGTTACACTAAAATTTACCGGACCGGATAGTACCTGTGACCTAAAAGATACTGCTCAGGTACTCCCGCCCTAAGTTCCCACCCATTTCCCTGTAAGTGACCAGGTCCCCTAGGGCTTCAATGTTCTTTCCCATGTCGTCCCCTTGTATGCGCTTTATTATCGTTTCTCGTCGCCGTCCTTTTCATCTCTAAAGTGCCTGCACTCTCCTTTTACCTTGTCTTTTACATCTTATCCCACCTGGCACTCCTTCTATCCACTTTCTCATCCCATTGGGACTCTTCTTCCTATTCATCATTCATTCACTATTGTTCTCTTGATTCTCATCCAGCACTTGTCGCCGGCCACGAATTAACAAGTCGCTTGAGATATCAGAATTCAATCCTTACTTTCACTAAACACACAGACGGCGACGACATTTATCGCCAATATCAATCCTTGATCAAATCAGGAACCTGGTTGTTTCACTGTTTCGTTCTAGTACATTCAATATCCCATTTTTAGCAAAACTCCAAACAACGTGGAGATCACTTACACATAAGGACCACTATCTCTCTTTTCGAACAGTCAACAGACGAAATTTCATTATTGACAGCAGTGTTGTGAGCACACGCGGAAAAGTAAAAAAAGAAGGAAGGGAAGCTCCACAGGCCATCACTTTAAGGAACACTGCGAGAGTTTGATATCTCAACATCATACTTCGACAAACCTTGGGAAGGGTCGACTACGATTGTCTTACAGGCAACACACACATTTCACTTCGTTGCGGTGACTCCAACTCGGATTTAGGTCACCTTTTCATTCACCTCGACTCCATTTAGGAATTCCGATCCCGAAGGCTTCATCATCTGTCAGGAACTCCGGAAAATCAACCGCCAAACTGTTTTTTCCTACAGCAAGTGACAAGTAACGGCAACCTTACATTTCGCAGCTGGACTAGACTCAGCCATTACTAGGCGCTTCTGCTTGGTCATTCAACGTAACGATACACCTGTTTTTAGAGGGGAGACCGAGACCCCGCGATCTCACAGGATCACATCAGGTTGTTTCGGTAGAACTAACCACACTGTCCACCTGCCTAATCAGGGTAACATCGTTCCCTGCACAAGCTTCTGTTGAGCGCGCGTCCAAAAGCGGCATCTAGCACATTAACAAGACAAGTCTTAGTGTGCTATTATCACTCCGGCTTTTCGCTCGACTTTAGGGTTGTCACATTACCCGACTTTGTCAACCGTCAGTCAATTCTAGCCACGAGCTTTAGGTTTCGAAACCTGCTCCCCTCGCACATCCTTTGTGAAGAGGGTTTGGCGCAAGAAGGCGGATTCGCGCAGCTCGGAGAAAGTTGTAGGAGCGCGATTTCTGACTGATCCAATTATCAGCTTATATTGGAGATCTGCGCAGTCGGATACCCGCTTCAGGTCACACAACATAAATCCGAGCACGCCGGGACTAGGCGCCTTTTAACTGTGTTGCTTCATATTCTGGGAGTCATCCAGGATAGAAGACACATTTTCCTCTAGTTCTATAATATCAAGAAACTCAACAATCCACAGTCAAGATGTCGCTTGCGCGTGCCTTCACGACGAGGCGAAAGCAATCGTCGCAAGACCTAGGAATACTGCCGCAACGGAGCAATACGACCAGGAACAATTCCATCTCCATTCGCGATAAGATTTCTAACCCTATGGCGCTCACTCACACAACCAATATGCTTGCATACAATGCGCCAGACCTTTACCCTCGATCAGAATCTTCTCCAACCGAATCCAGCAAATCTGATGACTCTTCTACTGATACCCCTCGTACCAGCGCATCGTCGCCGCCGACAAGTCCCGATCTACCGTCTGCAGATCGAGCTGGTTCGCCAGAGCCTAACCACCTCTCATGTTACTTTGTCGCCCCAGGTAACAAGCAGGCTCCAGCTGCGAACGAGGCTCCAGTGATCCCCAAGCGCTCACCATCGCACACCAAGAAGGCCTCTATGGATAACCTGGCCAACAAGTTCTCGCGCTTTTCCAACCAATCCGGCAAATCTGTCTCCACCAAGGCCAGCTTTTCTCTTTCTCGATCGTCGTCAACCTCAACGACAGCCACGAGCGTTTCGTCAAGTTCCTTCACACGAAAGCCGTCGATTTCTTCACCTATCGTGCCTGCAGTGCCTCCCATGGTCGTGTCACCGCCACCTGCTCGTCCAAGTTTCCGCCGCGACTATTCCGACTCTCAGCATCCTTTTGGTCAAGAATTGGCGCAGGTATCAGAGCTCGCGGAAGAATTGGGAGTGAAGGACAAGATGGAGGTGATTGACGAGGAGGAGCAGGAGCTCGTGGCTAAGGGCCTCTGCCGGTTCCGACCCGAGGATTACCTGGCCGAAGTTCAAGGACTCTTCTCTACGTTCTTCAAACCCCAGCCGGCCGCGATAGCCCCCGTGTGGATTTAAACGGCAACCAGATCACTTTCATCCCATATCTCGCCGCTGAGGATATGGGATCGTACCATCTGCGGCATTTCGATGTACATATTGGACAGTTTACATACCAGTCGACACATAAAACCTACCGAATAAGAACGGACCTGGTACAGGAGACTCGGTGATCAGATTTACGGATTCAGTTAGGGAGTTACGGTTGATATTGCATTCGAGGCTAGGTCGAAAAGAGGGACCAAGGCGTTCGATGGCAGATTTGCGATTTGTGGATTAATACCCCGAGACACTTGGCACTCGACCTCTGGCGGTCATTTCTTCTGTTATTTGTCGAGATTTGGTGGATAGTATAGGGCACAACCTGTGGTCTCCGAGGCAACTCTGGACCATCGGGACAGAGCACAGCACTCGTTAGTTCATATGGATAACGTCCTTTCTCTTTATGGATCAGGATTAGGTAGTTTTAAACGACGAACCGAATGTCAAGATGCGCACAGAGAAATGAGTATTGATGAGTTTTAAGCACCAATCGTCTTCTACATGATGAGATTTGTATGAACTACCTATTCGTGACGAATTCACTAATGATACGGAACATATGCAAATGGTTATCGTCAACACGCAACTGAATTCTAGGATTCTATTCATCAATTTCACCAGTAGTGAACCACACTCTAGGGCATTCTGCTAATTGTCAATCTGATCTTCATTTGCCGGTTGTCGTACGTGTACTTGACGCACTTCGACGACAAAGCGAATAGCGTCATTCTTGACTAACGACCACAATCATGTAACTATTTCTGCAGGGCATGTTACATATAGATATGAAGTAGCAATGCATCACACTCCCCACACAAATCGATTGAGGACTTGCTATAGATAGCAGGCGACCCCTCCTTTTGGGTGGTCTGGTTCACGGCGGAGGGGTCTGATGATAAGAGCCTCCTCCTTGTTCTGGATTAGCACCGGTGGGATGTGTCAGACTTTACTTAGAGAGGGCAGTCGGAGGGTCGGCGCTGCTGGAAGGATGCTATATATCTTACTAATAGACCTCGGTCTGAAACGGATCTTCCTGTTGAAAAATGCGGTTAAATACCTACCTATGCAGGAGTTGTCTTTTGGATCTTGTGGCTTGGAGATGTGGAAACAAAACAGGAGTCATTTGGTCGCTTGGCCCATGATTCTGGACCGAGTTTTGCTTTTCTGCGCCCAGCGATCTGTGGAAAGTGACAGAATCCGGGACCCCCGGGGCATGCGAGTGCGAAAAGAGGACAAACTTGATTTTTTCTTTTCTTTTTCGATCGAGACTAACCTTAATACCGAGCTTACCAACGGGGCTTGCGAATACAACGTAAGAGTATTTGAACAACTAGGTAGCAACGGGCATCAGAACTTTATCTCATACAGATCGAATGCCGGAGGTAAGCAAGCTGAGAGCGACGCGGATCCACTATGGCTGTTTGGCTAGGCAGTTTCGATAGTAAGCTGGAGATCCTTGGCCGCATTTACACCAGACGGAGGAGCATACGCCCGGTACGTCATGGAAGCTCGGCGGCCGATCCGAGAGGCGTGATGGGATTGGGTCATCGGATCGTGGCCAATTCGGCGCGGTTCGTAGTTGGAAATGTGGTTTGTGGCAGGCAGAATAGGTATGTATGTGTGCGCTGACCTTAGGTCATGCCAGAATATGAAACTGTGTGTAAGCAATATAGTGGCCTATATATTGTTTGTTAGTGAGGATTACACAGCACAGCTTTCGAACTTCCAATAGGTCAGCAATAAAGGTGACGTCCGGCACGACCATTCGGCGAGAACCGGTCAGCAGCTAACCTCCATCCTTTTCCTCAGGTGAGCTGTTTCAAACTTGTACCTAGGTAGGTATCTAATGTACTAGGCGTTATGTATGCTGGTTAAGTCCGCTGTTACAACCCGGTCCTAGGCGTGCCGCCGATGAGCATTGTCACGGATGAAGTGAGACATGCATACAGTGTAGGTACCTATGTTGAACAATCGGTCCCAACAGTCTAGCTACGCAATAGTGATGTTGCCACATTGCACCTGGCAATTTGAAGTACCTAGTAGGCAACAGAGGCACAAAGGGACCTGAAGGATCTGGAGGGCTTCTGATCCTCGATCCCATGAATCCATGAATCCACGAGGAATCCTTCGGACTATATATTCAGCTCGAGCCAACCGAGCTCAGCTAACTTTTAGCTCAATTTGGGAGAGCGCGGTCTAGGCGCAGGTATGCAATGGTATATAAACCATGCTTAATCCCTTGGCCAAGTCTGGTCAGATCTGTCTCTTGATATTCCATATATATCCAGACCCATCCCCAGATTCCCCAGTTGCTCCTGTCATACCTCCTACCAGGCTACCAACATCGCATTCAAAGTTGAATGCCATGTGGTGTATGACAGCCCTTGATCCAGCTGTTTGCTGCGATATCAAAAAAGGGTGAACTTAATATCAGGTATGTGTCCAGGTAGGGATAAAATAGTGATATTTGTATAAAAAGGGTGAAGAGATGGGAATCATGTGATGAAAATTAAAGGGACAGCTAAAGGGATAGCGACGATGCTCTATAAAAAGATACAGTCCACTATAAAACCCACTATAACCCACTAAAGTCTGCTAGAAAGATTGGATCGACTGGGAAGTTTCGATCAATTAAAGCCGGTAACCAGCGTACCCCTGGAAACCCCCTAAAGTTACTTGGGTACCTGACGATTGACGTATTTTCCATCTACATTCCAACTTTTTTTCTTGGCTCTTTTTTCGTCCAACTTCATCCCGACAATAGATGAACAAAAAAATGAACAAATGATCAACGATACACGAGCACGAGTTAGTCGTACAAGCACGAACGACAGCACAGAGCGTATGTGCCGATCCTACCAACACTCCATATCGGAACCGCCTCCGTAAATTCACCTACCTTGCCTTAGGTCTTAAAAAAAGGTCTTAGGTAATATTTACGGCAGTCAGTTAGAAACGAAGCAAGGCTAGAACGAATGTTGCCATCTTAAATCCCACCCCCCTCCGAAAGCAAATGCCGCGCTTGCCCGCGCTCTTCCGCCTGCCCTCCAAGCTACGGCGGCGGGCCCGACGGCGGAGGATGACGACCCTGCTCTTCCTCATCTTCATCCTAACCCTCCTCCTCGTGCCCTTCTACGTCGTCTACAAGCCGCCGCGGTCGCTGATCCGGTACTTCGCGCACCGGTGGCCGGACGTGCTGTGGGAGGTGCAGACGGACAAGAAGGTCGTAGCCCTAACCATCGACGACGCGCCCTCCGAGCACACGCAAGAGATCCTAGCAGTCCTAAACGGCCACGAGGCCACCGCCACCTTCTTCGTCATCGGCGGCCAGGTACCCGGGCGGGAGGAAACACTAGCGGACATCGTGCGCAGCGGCAGCGAGCTGGGCAACCACGCGATGCACGACGAGCCCTCGCGCGCGCTATCGGATGACGAGCTGACGACGCAGATCGAGACGGTGCGCGAGCGCATCCGCGACGCCTACTCGACCGCCAACCTCGACCCGAACCCGCAGATGCCGCCGCAGTACTTCCGGCCCGGCTCCGGCTTCTTCAGCGACCGCATGCGCGCCCTCGTCGACAAGCTCGGATACAGACTCGTGTTGGGGAGCGTATACCCGCACGACCCGCAGATCAGCTGGGCCTGGCTCAATGCTAGACACGTGCTGAGTATGGTGCGGCCCGGCGCCATTATTATATGCCACGATAGGAGAGGCTGGACGGCACCGATGTTGCGGAAGGTGCTTAAACAGTTGAAGAAAGACGGATACCGCGTAATGAGCTTGACGGAGATGTTGGAGGAGACGCAGCGACGTTAAAGTGTTGCCCTGCGGTACGGGTGGTTTAGGAAACGTTGTTACGATCCCATAGCAATACTACTACTAATAAGAGGCGGGTTATGGTAGGGCACCAAACCGTCTTCGATGCATTTAAGGGTATAGGAGCACTAGACGGCGTAATAGGGGAGTTTGTACCTAGGTATGTCACGGCTATTGGAAGGCTCATAGATCCCATGTGTGGCACTGTATATAAAGATTTTTAATTATAAATGATGAATGAAACTATAGAAAGCCTAACACCGCCTAGATTAGGTACCTATACTAGCTTAATGGACATGGAAGATTCTTCAGAGGCAAAAGTAGAATAGTAGAATCCGATAAGACTGAACATATAACCACTTACCTTTCACTATAACCTGTCTATCAATATGGCTCACGTTATGATAACAATGTGTCGATTGCCACAAAATTCAAATATAAGTACAGATACACATTCGTAGCTTAAAGGTTCATCTAGATAATCTTATGACGAAACAGCACTCTATCTTCTAATTAAGCAGTATATATGACCGGCCCTTGGCTTCGTATCCATATATATATATACTTACTATGAAGATTAGCTTCACTCTGTTTCGATACCTCTTCTCTCATTAATCCATCATACCCCACCAAGTATATTAGCACTTCCCGTCCCCTTACTCTTCTTTTCTTTCCGTAATGCTTCGAACCCTTTCACCAAATCATCTCTTAGGTCCTCAAACCCTTCAAGCCCAATGCTAAAACGGAGAAGTCTCTTATCAACCGTCGCATCCGTCATAGCCCTCCACTCGACCAAACTCTCGACTCCTCCAAGACTCGTCGCATGGTGGAACAAGTCCAGCTTACTCGGCAACCTACGCGCGTCGTCCTCATCTCTCATATAAACAGCAAACACAGGCCCAAACCCATTCGGCATCTGCTTCCTCAACCACCCCTGCTCCAAATCCTCCCTCTGCAAGCTCGCATGCTTAACCTGCAACACCAAATCATCAATCTCACCCCCCTCCCTCGTCTGGCTCGCCAACCACTTGACTAGTTCCTCCGCATCGCGACTCTGCTTCCTCACCCTAATCTCCAGGGTCCGCAAACTCCGCACGCCTAACCACCCCTCAAAATTGCCCATCACGGACCCCAAGACCAATCTTTCTGTTCTTAGTTTATCAATCCAGTCCTCGTGCTTAGGATGCACGGCTAAAACACCGGCTAGCATATCGCTATGCCCGCCAAAATACTTCGTGCCACTATGCATCACCACGTCCGCGCCAAGGGCAAACGGATCCATAAGCGGGGGCGGCGCAAACGTCGCGTCAACGCTCAACCAACACCCGGCCCGTCTCGCCCTCTCCGCAAAGTCCGCCAAATCCCTCGCTTCGCCCGTCGGATTCAACGGCGTCTCTACATGCACCACATCCCCTGGCTTTAATTCCTTTTCGAAATCCGCGGTAAGCGGAACGGTGGTAAGACCCGTAAGTTTGGAGAGGAGGGCAATGACGCCGTGACACCCGTGGTACCCGTCGCCGATGGCGATGCGTTTCGGGTTTAGAAATACGAGCATGGCGTGGAAGGCCGACAGCCCGGAGCTGTAGGAGAGGGAGGGCCCGTTGAGGATGGAGGTGAGGACTGCTTCGAAGCGTAGGGAGTTTGGGGCCGTGTCGCGCGAGTACATGTGTGAGTCGTAGGGGTTGGCGGGCTAGAAGGGAGGTTAGCCGCCTGTTCTACAAGCAGTGGACCATTTTTGGCTGTTTCCCGTTCTCTTTGCATGCGGTAGCTATTTCGTAGTTGGAAAAGGGGCTGCGGCGAAAGAAATATGTGATAAAAAGCCGGTATATAGTATTTCAATAGAAGGAAAGACAAGGCTTACGTTGATGTTAACCCATCGCTTGAGCTCGTCCGGGTTCCTACTATATCGGAATGTGGTCGAGACGTGCATGGGCGGAGCAACAGATTGGTGAGAGTTGAGGAAGTCATCTGCGTGAATAGTCTGCGCTGATAACGAGAGGTGATGCAACCTAGATGCTAGTTCTCGCGCTGTCGCCGGGTTGCCATCATCGGCAGCTACGACGGGTTCCTCGTGAGCTACGCCGTCGACGAGGTCCGACTTAGCGGGTATCCCGTTGCTTTCTCCGTCCGCCATGATCTTACGATTTCCTGGCCCAGGTACTTGTTCGTGTATTATACCTTAACAAAGGAATCCAGATTGATCTCTGCGAGCGGATGTTCTAGCCTAGGCTCTGGGCAAATATAAACTTGCTAGATGGACAAGATATGAGAAGCTATAAGAGCAGGAAAGTTACAGTATGCATAGGTATATCTAGAAGATAGAGATAGTTATGGCAAAATATATGACTTAAGGAGAAGGTTAAGACAATAGATCTCCACTATAATACCACCTACCTATACAGCTTCTATGGCGGCGGGGTAAAGTAACTTTTTTCTAAATCGCCGATTCATTAGTAGTTCTCGGCCGGGTCTTAGTAGCTCGGGCGGCCCTTAAAAGCTTTCATAAGAGTCGGCTCTATCCTGTCGTGAGATACGCAATTCTTACGCCATCAATAGGCGGAGAGAGCGATACTTTGTTGGAGCCTATGGAGTCCGGAAGGCAATTCCTACTCCGTTATCGGGAGTCCGTACCGGTTACAATCTCGGCGGTACGGAGTCAGATGGTCGAATAAGAGGCTCTAGCACCAGCATAGGTAAGTATTGGGTGAATTGTAGGTATTATTAAGTCTTCCATTCTCTGCAAGTCCCCTCCTCTCCCCGCACCTACATACACATGCCATTACATGCGTACGCCTTTCGACGACATGTACCATGATTTCACCCCTATTTCTGTACCTCGCTACTTTTTTGTACGCCGTCGCTCAACACAAAGTTCGTTGTAGATAACGAGTTATAAACAAGGACCGGATTAGAGATATCGAAGCATCGTTTACCGTGAGATGTGAGTGATCAGATCCTTAAGCGCCTTGCTAATCCCATCCGCAAAATGTCAAACCGCCTCGCTTGTTATTCCCAATTATAGTCCGGGTCGAACAAAATGAGGTCGACTCTCTCTATACATCAATTCCTATACAGCAACTCAAGAAAATTCGTTACACGTGATTATATATGATTGACGGAAGCAGACGTGCTCTAGAATCAGGTTCGCCTAGATGTTGACGAGCCGGGACTTGGTTTTCTCGAGCCGCCTACTACCTCCGCAGTACTTCCAAGGAGATCCATCCTTTGATCAGGATCGACTCTGCTAATGTTATGATGATGGACATGGCCGTAGCTCGTAGGTCTATCTTCGGTACCGGTAGACGAGGGGTTCTGATTGGAATCTTCCGTTTCCGCTGTCGACGACACCGAAAGACGCTTCTGTGAATTGCTTCGATCAAAAGGAAGTCTCGCCGATGTACCCGCAGGGCGCATTGTAGATTCGGATTGCGTCTGCGACGGTGGAAGCTCTATAGATGGCACGGTCTCAAGTCGTCTACCGCCTAATGGATCCACGCTTGAATTCCGTTTTGAGCTCTTTCTAGGTACCTCGGGCACTTGTGGCACATCTTCGACCTCGGCTGCTGCTTTTGCAGTCCTCTGTGATGCTTGCCTGCTTGCTTTGGAGGGTAGCCTGCTGGGGACCCTGAAGCTCGAGCCGGCATCGAAGTCGGGTAGAAGTGGTGGATCTTTAGATACTCTCCTGAATTCTACCAGGTCCAGGGAGTCATCTGATCGAGCTGCTTCACCGTCTTCATCCAGTAATTCGCCCTGGGCGCCGTCTTCGACGGTGCGTTTGCTCTTCCTCGATCTTGGTGTGTCATCTTCGTCGTCGCTTTCGATAGGGCCGTTGCGCACAACTCCCATAGCCACAGGGATACCTTCTGGTGGATCATCGCTAAATTCGCCGCCTCTTGCTTTCATCGCGGGTGGCATTCTAGCACTTCTAACTACCTCGAAGCCCTTGCCCTTCTCCTTAGTCTTCCCGCCGAAAAGGCGTTTAAGCCATCCTGTAGCATTTGCCACCGGGCTAGTAGGGTCTGCCGGCCCTGTACCTAGTCTCCGACCTGCTCCCTCAGAGTTCAATGCTGGACCGCGTACACCGTAGTAGAAATCAACCTCACGAGTTGAATAATCCGTTCTCGGAGCAAAAACCGGTATGTAGGGTGCGGGTGCTGGGGGCGGATTTATTCTCGCCGGAGTAGGTGCACTGTCATCCATATCTGTAAGCTGCCGCTCGGGCTGGCTTAACCGATGGTTAGACAAGTCGACACTACCTAAGGAACCGCGGGTCCGATTCGGCGAAGATGAGCCGTCGTCAATGGTTGCTCGGCGGGCACGTGGAGGTCGGTAATAGGGATCCGCTGTGGGTTGAGGACGAGTTGCTTGTCCCGGGGACGGCAAGAAGGAGAAGGTACTAGCATCTCCAGGAGTTGTCGTTGTTGGGGTAAATGCGCCACCACTGCCTAGTGGAATCGAGTATGTATCTAAACTACGAGCGTCCAGAGCACTGGAACTCCTCTGGTTTGGTCCAATGATGATACCCATACTACCAGCCGATTCACTTCTTACGCGACCATAACCTCGCTTAGTTGCAGTTTCAGAGCCTAACATAGCAGTGCTACTGAGTTGACTCTGCCGGGATGGGCCGCCACGTCGGTCCACACGTCTCGAGAGTTGACGAGCACCGAAAATCTTGGACAATCCACCCCTAGTCTGGCCGTCGATGTCATCTCCCCCAGCGCCCAATAGGCGCGCAATTACCTCGATGATCGTTTGTAACGCATTTAGGAAGAAGCCGAAAACAAGAACACTGGCGTGTATTAATAAGATTGCATAACCGATCCATCCCTTCTGACCTTCCGAAATTCCCAAACTTGGTGTGAATGCGACCATTAGTATAACGGATACGAAACGGACTATTGCAAATCCCGTGTGATAAGCATTCATCGAGGTAGGTGAATGAAAAGGCCGGAACGCGTGGAGTGTGAGTATCTGGATTACCTCGCACACGGCCAGTATTACTATTTGAGCGGTACCAGACGGTTGCACGGCGCCAATCGCAATGCCTCGCATAATCGTTAATATGATCGGAATTAGCGCAAAAGCAGCGGCTTCGTCGGAATAAGTATTGTAAAGGGGTCCGTAAAGGAGCACTGTCGATAAATCATCGAAGAGATGGGATCTTGGTTTGGTATTTGCGATGAGACGCATGAGCCATATCGCAAACCCAATGATCACAACGAGAGTGAGGACAGCCAGCGCTATTAGGTACCCGGCGGACCGTGTCGAGACCACCAGCTGGAAGGTGGAGAGCGCAACGATAGGTAGTAGGAAATAACCAAAGACGAGACGAATAACATTGCCGACCGAAAATGGCATGTTTTTAGCTCGAAGGTCCTCCTCGGGAACACGACTAATGTACCGCAAAAGCCATCGAAAAAAGAAGCCGATTTGGATCAAGAGAAGCACGGCGCCAATGATAACAAGCAGCCATACCATCATCCCAGCCCAGATATCTTGAACCTCACCCATGCCATCTAACTGTGCAATATTTTCGAGGCCATATTTACCATTCGTATAATAGATACCGTCAACTATACTCTGCCATGGCTGTGCCCCGGTCACAAAACTCTCGTTGAACATTAGCGAGGACCATGAAACTTGGCTGGCAACTGGCTGGTAGAATCCGGGGTATTCCAGGGTGAGACTCCCAGTCAAAACAATGAACTGGATATATTGGAGACAATCTCCAAATCCTGGGGTAACTAAACGCAAAAGGTCCGGATCTCTTCCATAATTAGATGTCCAATGGAAGACATCGCTAGTACCCCATGGACTGGAGATTGCTGCAAAGGCCGTCGCAAATCCCACCAAGACTAGAACAAATAATGGAGTGAATTTGAGAGGCCATGCGATTCCTCCGAGGTCTGGCGTGACGATTGCAGATACACATCCGATCGTAGTCTTTGCTGAATCACCGTACCAGACAATGAAGGTTGGGGAGAACGACGTAAACGCGTATGTCGAAGAAAAGTCATTCGTAAGGTTGAAGGAAGGAAGCCCATCAGTAGAGTTCCTACACAGATTTTAAATATTAGCATCATATAGCAAGTAAATAGGTAGCAACTTCTTATCTTGTCGTTGCTTTTCCCTTTTGTGTTCTAGGGGAGAGGAAAGGAAAACCTACGAGGATATGTTACTAAACACGGGGCCAAGCGGACATGTCCCATTAATTAGGTTATCGCAGAAATTCACATTCGAAACGAAGGGCTCGTATGTTAGAACATCGACTTTGGTGTGTAAAGTAGTCACTTTGCGCTGGCTAACCGGCACGCTCTGATCAGGTTCATTTTGTATTTTCCCATTAAGTACCTTCGTCAGGTCGTTCCAATCCGAAGAATTCCATGCCGGCAGTGCATCGCTGCCAGCGCGGCCCGTCACATTCCCCCAAACTGTGACCATCAGGTTATGGGTCGGGTTTATGGTATCGAACACGGCATCGACGTGCAAGGGAACCCATTGTAACTGGGCTTCTCCCTCCGGTTGATTTGTATAAATATAGTTGCTGTCCAGACAGTTGTCAAAAGCCGGCAGCATTACGGCCGAAGCGGTACGAATCAAGGTGCATGCTAGTAAAGAACGCAACATGATACTAGCAGGAGACGGATGGTTTACACGTCGTTTAGCTGGGGCGAAGGCAGAGGGCAAGGGCCAATGCCCTTCTTGCTTGGATCCACAAGCGCCTGTCATCTTGTCGGGCGAAATACGGTCTGTCGTATACACATCTTGAGTCTCGTTGGGCTCGACGTCGGCGTAGCTCGAGTAAGGTGTAGGAGTACTAGGGACTCTTGAGGTATGACTTCGCATCATTCGTTATCGGCGAGTATTTACCAAGAGCGTTTCGTCCAGGGCTTAATGCGGAATGATCTAATACCACTAGGGCCGCATCATGCTAGAACGAAGAGCAGTTTCGTCAGGCTAGTCGACTGACTTCTGCAACTTAGCAATTGAACGGGTACGCGCGCGACGATGGAGGACGTTTGCTAGATGTGAGATCGGGATGGCTGTGTTTCCTAGAAAGGGGAAGCGTACGGATCCGCGGGCAAATAGGTAAAGATAGAATATAGATTATAGATACGAGTTAGAAAATAATAAGATGATGCGAGAAGATTTGGGAAAGGAGCTGCCAGTGTAGATCGGATATCGGGCAGCTGGGGCGTAGATTGTCGTTCGGTTTGTGGTGATTATGATGTTACCAAATCTAGCGTATAAGATACATCCCAAGATGTATCGTTCGTCTAGCAATCAAATGGAAGGATCCCTGTTTGGTGGATTGTTGGCTTGCTTACTGCTCGATCCGGGGCTTTTGTTCGAGGCTTTGCTGGTTACGGGAATGTTCATTAATAGAAATACCAAACCAAAATGCAAAGATGTAAAGATGCAAAAAAAGATACCAACAGCGAAAAAAGCGAGAGTGGTAAGAAGGGAAGCGGTGATAGTGACAGTGACAATGATGGAAGAGCTGCGTTATCAACAACAGGTTTTATTATTATGTACTTAATAATATGAAATTGGGATGAAAATCAGAACAAAGAGAGAAAAAAAAGTTCGTCAAGAGCGGAGAGAATGTCCAGGGACCCTAGAAGCCGTCTTAAACGCCAACGCATCTTGCTACATTAGCGCCTAAGACTAAGATACGTACCTCGTACCGCGTACGGGAATTTCAATGTATTATGTAGGACCTAGCAGCCTAGGTAGCTGACGGACCGCCCTATCTTACCTCCTAGGCTTCAGCGATCCTAAAAATCGGTAGTCGTGACAAATGAAATTACATTGAAAGATAGAACATGAAAGAAACCACCGACGATATATTAGCGATGGTTTATAGATACTATATCGAACGATATATACCTGCACGTAGTATATATGGATGTGATACTTTACGATCTTGCTATTACTAACCAATCGCAAGCGATGACGATAGCGATGAAGTCATGACAGTTCAACCGCTACTACCTACTAGAATTAGAGAAGACGGAGGCAGGTACAATTGACGATGGAGTCCCTGAAATCCCAAGACTATGGGGCCAACTCTCTTCTAGGCAAACTTTCTTTTTTTTTCTCGTCCCTTCTTAGACTTCTAGCACTTCTAACGTTCTCTTTAAACTTCTCTAGCCAGGGCCGTCAGGGGTACCTCCTTCTGATTGTTATGTGCTATGCGTACATGTAAGGAGCATTGAGGAGCTATCCCATGCATCATGTGAGAAACTAAGCCGTCACACAGATGCGGAGACTACGGTACTTATTAGCTTGTAGTACAGCACCGAAGCTTCAATGTTCCAAGTTCTCTTCATTTAATGTTTAATGTTTAATGTTTTTGTCCAACTCAGCATCTCTTTTACACATATAAACTATTGCATCGGGTGTTACGCGACAGCATCAATTGGGTAACGAGGTCTTCCAATGAGAAATGAGTGTATCACGAATGCACGACGTTTCAATAACTTTCCCCGATTCTAATCAATCTGTTGGATATGCTCGTCCTACCTCAGTCCCGTAAGTAATCGACGGAGATCGCTGAATCCAATCTCCCATAACACGGATAGCCGATCTTGTTCCTTTCATTATTTCGCGAGGAGGATAGTCCTATTTGTATGCTATTTCTAGTATCGTGTCCGTATAGCGCTGGGTCCAGGAATGCCAGTCTGCCCTGCTACGGCAGAAAGGGTTAGGGAGATCACCGAGACGTTGTACCAATGGCTAGTTAGCTGTGGCGCGCTCGTGTCAACTACCTCCGTCGCAGCGTCGTGAGCAAGGAATCTAGTTCGGACGCCCTGCCATCAGCCGTTGAAGGAAATGTTCCGAACGAGCACGGTAGAGCTTCTCGTTGGACCAAATCCAATACGGGTCTGACGGGGTCTGACGGGGGTAGCCACACAGCTTCACGAGCCAGTAATTGAGCAGCGCATCCCACTGACAACTAGTCCGCGGACCATCTCGGTCTTGGCTTTTATGCCGTATAAGTGAGATGGGACTAAATGGGAACCGAACGCGAGAATTAGCATCGCTTTTACCATCTGGGACCTCGCGCGCGCCCAAAACACCCAAAACACGTCAAAAAATTGATTTTGTTTTGTTCTTCGTCCGTTCTTCGCACGAATGGCACACCCCAACCCCCTTTTCCTTCATCGTCCCGGCTGTTTTAACCATATCCATATCCCGCAACAGCGGAGCCGCCGATCTTAAGTACCGCCCGCAGCCCATATAATCCGAAACGCGTCATTGCATGCAATTCCTTATGCGATACGAGGCCCTGGAGCCGGAAGCCTGCCTGAGGCTTGAGCAAATCGAGATCGACGCCTGGGGTCTGGACGTGGCACAACATTAGCGCCACCGAAGAAAAAAAAGCAGGTTCTTTCCCACTGTATGCCGACTTCACCTCGCCAAAACCAGGTGAGTTTGTCCGTTAATAGTGACGTGAAGACACCATCTACTAGGTATATGTATCATAGGGCTGTCTCTTGGAAGGGGCATCGAAGGTCTCAGGTTTGTTCACCGCTCAGTTTGAATTCGGGCCTCACGTTTTGTTTCTAACGCATCCCTTCAGAGAAGAGTCTCACAAGTCCGGTATTTTGCGCCATAGCCACGCACTTCAACGTAGGCGTACCAATAACCGTCGGTCTAACACTAGGAGTTCGTTAGCATACCACGTGGCAACAAACTTGGGGTATCCTTTCTCAAGTTACTTTTATTCCATCCCGCCGGGCTCATTGTCCTCGTTTGTCCGGTCAAGTTTTGGCAGCCAAATCTGGTGTTTACGTCATGGCAACTTCACAAGACAAGATATGCGAACATGTCGACTTGATTTTGTTTTGCCTCTTGGTTAGTAAGCTGGCTTTTACCGGATATTAGTGTTGATAATCGATAAAAATTCGGGTAGGTGGATATAATGAATGAAGATGATGCCTCGTCAAAGGAAGTATTTGGCATCTCAGCATAACGAGGTTTTTAAGCGCAGTTCTATACCAACAGCGTTAATTAGCATTAATCGGCTCGCGCCAAACCTACCTACCTCCTAAGCAAGTAAATACGCTCAAAAACAACTCATCGTTGGAATGTCCTTAACCATATCCCCTAATGGAGGATACACGCCAATATCAGCCCCTCTGAACCTAGCATCCACTAATTCGATTTACACATCCATATACTATAGTTCCCGTGGCGCTTAGGTTTGTCACTAAATGATACAAATCTTAAGCCTCGCTGGCGCCCCCTAAATCTAATATGAGGCGCCACCATGTAGAAAGCGGACTAAACTATGATATAGAAACTCAAATCTAGGTAACCAGATGATATATAATAAGTCATTATCTTGGCTCTCCGTAGTTCTATGAACCCAACAATTATCTCTACTTAATAAAAAGCACCTAAGAAATTAGCAGACCATCAACAAGCACGATGCCTCCTCGTGAACGCCGGCAAGCAGCCGGCCTCGTCAATCCGGACTACTCTCTACCAAAATTTGTTTATCGTGTCATGCTCTGCCTGCTAAGCCCCGTCATCTTCATCTTCTTTCTCATCTCCTTCACCGAAATTGGTTGGCCCCGCCGCCATGACTCCGATTCCGACTCCGACGACAGCCCAGCGGATGCAGATCGTGGTGAGACCACGGAGACACAAACCATAACCGTGAGGCCTGTCAGTCCGAGGATTCACGTCTCGCAAGTACCCGTGACCCCCAGATTATACCCTCAGTCAAACGAAGACCTAGACGATGATCTTGAAGATTATGAATTAATAATCTGAAATACTTTATGTCGCGAAGATTAGTGAAGAGACTGCGGTAACTGGGGGTTAATTCCGGCTTTATAATGCTCCCTTGATAATCTTCACCACCAGGGCAGACTACTATGTTTATGGAATGTATCTAGCTACTTACTATGGAGTCGGGGGAGTTTAGGGGTATTACTGGGGGTTTACATTTGTCATACCTGTATATTCTTCCTAGCTCATCGTTATTTACATGATAGTTTCCCTGGAGGCTATACGCTGACTCAGAGATAAGGTCAAATAACTTTCTTTATTTATATCTCAACTACGAAAGCGCTGAGCACTATAGCTCATCATATACGGCTAAAGCTAGCAGTAGCACAATTCCCCATACTCTCTTCTTTTGGTAAGAAATCATCGACACATAGCAATTGTATTTTCACAAATAAGCAGGCGCTAGCACTCAGTTTTCGTCGTTATGCTCGAGCAACAACTGTGTTACTTTTGCCTTTCAACAGAGAACAGAGGCCAATCTCAAGCTCAGCTTCCTCGCCATTAGCCGTACTACAGTGACCTTGAAGCAGCGACTTCAAGCGTCCTTCAACCTGGCGACCCGTGTCAAGGTTCATCTCAAGACCATTCTTAATGGCCCCCCTTTCCACATATTTATCGTAAATCACACTTCCCTTTGTAGAAGTGCGCAAAGTTTTAACATTCAATACCTGGATCAAAACAATGAAATGAATCTGATCATGAGATAGAACGTTCTCTAGTGGCAAGAGCGAACTTTTCATCCGCCTAGGTTTCTTTTGAATTGCGCTTTTTTCTTGTGCAGCCATCGACTTCTGTCGACGTAAGAGATACGCTCTTGGATCATCATTAGGCAATGTCGTTTGGATAGGCTCCTTTATCTTAGAGCTACCCCCTTCTTGGGTATGATCGATACCTAGCTGGGTAAATGGTTGGCTCTGGATATTAGCTTTCTGGCGTACATGGGTCTGGTACGATCTAAGGTCATAGTTGTGGTTGACTTGCGCCTGAGAAAGTTGATGATTGAGACTTCGGTTTGCTGCTGCTAGCATCTTCGAAAGGCCGTCCTCGTTATGATATTCTCTATCCTGTGCATCTACAACATCCATATCATCGCTATTCTCTTCGAGCCGCCGCTTCTTAAATTTCCCTCCAGCACCCTTGAAGGATATCTTGGTTTGCTTCTTCCCATTAGAGGGTAGCTCTTGTTCATCGTTGATCTCGAGATCGCTGCTAAGCACTGTTCTCCCTCCAGATGAAGGTGGTGACCATGGCGCATAGGCGCGATGACGTCGAGGTATCAAAGGAGCGGGCATCTTGGCGTTATTCGTTGTTTTATGCGATGCCATCTCATGTGGGCTTGACATTGGGCTACGATACGGGCCACCTGGTACTCTAGATAATAATTTACAAGGGTTATCTTGTGAATGTAAATATTGCTGTCCCGGTGGAACATCAAGATCTCGAGGTGCTGCTCTTGTATGGCGAAGGATAGGAGGATCCGGGGTCATCGATGGCTCGAATACCGGCAACGAAAAATTATTCTCATACGTTGAGTCTTTGATAGTGCACTCTCTACCTCCAGTAGGCGCGCTCATCTTAGCAATTACCCATGGATTTACATCCTGCGAGGTCGGGAATTCGACGACGTCGGCTCCGTCGTTGAGAGTGTGGGCAGGTTGTGAACGTTTCTTACGAGGATAATTCTGGCTGTATTCATTAAAATCTGTAGACATGTCAGTTCTACACCGAGCGTATCCGGTGTTTGGCGATATGTCCTTGAAGTTTGGTGTTCCTGTAGATGTAGATATGGGGTCATTCTGAGTATTGAATACCCGCGTGTTGATTGGTGTGAATCCAATATTTATAGGACTCGATGCCTGTGGTAATTTTTCTTGCGAATTGATAGGCCGAGGCTGGTGATTGACGATTGACTCGTTCCGTTGAGCTTGTGTTGCGGAATTCGGTTGCAATGTGTAGCCCCGTGTCTGTAATGGGTAGCTTCTCCTATCAACTCCCTGGGAACGCGACTGTCCTTGTGGTTCGATTAACGATGGTTCCTGGGTTTCCAGTCTGTCCCGGTTGTCTGACGTAGAGCTATGTTCAACCGGGTTGCTGCAGGTAAATACCTCATATACTTCCTTACACAGGCCCTTAAACCCATCAAGCACTATATTTTCGTCGGAGAACAAGACATCATTTTTAGATGGCTCGATATTCACATCATAACTTCCGGGAGGGCATTTGATGTTTAGACGAATGAAGCAGTCCCTGATAACGGTAGCCGAGGAACTTTGTGTAAGAGGAGCATTTATCTGCTCAATGTAGATGTTTAGCAGTTTCTTCATGGTTCCTCTCTTACCTGTGATAGGGCGACCATCAACGGATAAATACTGGAGCTTTGGCGCTTTCGAAGGATCATGATTCGGCTTTAAAATGAATGCTTCGAACACATAATTTCCACTCAATAGAGGATTGCAGTCATTTGAACCGTCGCTCTTGCTCCGAACTTCGTTTATCTCGAATATTTTCTCAAAGCAATGACTCGCAATGCCCGCCCCAAACAGTTGTATTGCTGCTTCCTTTACACATGCGTCTGATTTCGGTGAATAGGACCAATTTTGGTTCAGCGATTGCAAGACTTTGAATGAGAATCTAAGTTGAGGTTTTGCCATAGCATAAGCGCGAAGAACTTCGCGAATCCTATCGATTGTCTTCGCGGACTCCTTGATAAACGCTCGTTGACGAACCGGCATTCCGCCAAACAAGTTCGTGGTGCTTACTGTAGTTCCAATTGGTGCTGACGTGGGTTGCTGCTTAGATACACCACCTCTGCCAGATATGATATGAAGTATGGCTGCAATGGGCTCTGAGGCGATTTTGGTAGTGATCGTGATTTGAGCCAATGAATTTGCACTTGCTAATGCCTCTCCACGAAACCCAAGGGTCTTGACAGATTGGGTCTTCAGCTCTTCGAAGCTTCTAAGTTTGCTTGTGTGACCATGTCTCCCAAGAGCGTCATAATCGTTTGGATGAATGCCAACGCCATTGTCTCGAACCTCAATCTTTTTGACTGTGTCTGCTGTAATTAAGACTTCAATTGAGGATGCTTTTGCATCTATTGAGTTGTCAACTAGCTCTTTGACTAGGGTAGTTGGTGTCGTGATGACTAAAGAAGAGCTTAAGAGCTGGGTTGTGGACTCTGGCAAACGAGAAATGGAAGACATGGCGATGACCAAAGTAAGCTGAAAGCACTACAAACAGAAACGGCCTTTGGCATAGAAGTTTTTAGAATATAAGAACGTATTGCGAAATTGATATAGACATCTTGAAACAACTGGGGCAATGGAAGTGAAGAGAACATTAAGTTCAATGAAGAACCTGGAAGACTCAAATGAAATAAAGTCGGAGGAACGAAGGTTTCTGCCTCCCGTCGTGCCTTCTGTTCGAGACAACTTGTCTTCAGCATGCTTGGGGGTGATGTCGCAACTCAGATTTCACTTAACTCCCCTCTTCCTTCCTTCTCTCCTTCGAAGACTCGAATTATGTATGTAGGTAGGTATCTACCTCATACCATTCGAATAATAAAGTTGAACACAAAGTCAATCCAACTACAGGCACCATCAGGTGACGGACAAACGCAACCTTAGGCGCCGTAAAAGGAACTAAGACAGGTAAGGCTATCCCTGTCCGGACTTGCGTCATGCCCCTCTCCAGTGCTGCGTTCGCTCGCTCAGCCCACCTCGCCAGGCATGCCGCACTATATACGACCTAAGGAATCCCATACATACGTCCCATACCTCCCCACGAAGCAAGCTTCCCGTCTTACCCATATTGAAAACGGCCTACTCCTCTCTGGATTTTTACCAACTAACCAAGCATTCCTAACCAACGAAGTTGCCCTTCAATTGGCGAAGCCCGCACGTTCTCCCGACGATCCGCTCACTTACCTTACCCCGACATCGCCTAGTAACAGAAACTAGTAACCAGCAAATAGACTGCCCTGGCGCGAATTTAAAACCACATCCCGAAATACCTAGATATATAAGACAGCACAGCAAAAAAAAAAGAGAGAAAATGGCACACTCGCTCAAGGGTCCTACGCCGCAAGAGCACGACGGCAGCAGCCTGCGCATCGGCATCGTCCACGCGCGCTGGAACACCACCATCATCGAGCCCCTGGTCAAGGGCACCAAGGACAAGCTGCTGGGTCTTGGAGTTAAGGAGTCCAACATCGTTGTGCAATCCGTCCCCGGATCGTGGGAGCTTCCCATCGCTGTCCAACGGTATGTTTCTCCCTCCTCTCCCTCCCTATTCCCTTCTTTCACCTCCCTTCTCTCTATATTTAGATACGAAGATTTAGCTTACTAACTTCCCTCTCTCCCTCGCAGCATGTACGCAGCCTCGCAAATCCAACAATCCAGCAGCGGCGCCTCCTCCGCCGGCGACCTCCTAGGCGGCTCGACCACTGACCTCTCCTCCCTCCCGAACCCCTCTTCCACGCAGCCCTTCGACGCCATCATCGCCATCGGCGTGCTCATCAAAGGCGAGACCATGCACTTCGAGTACATCGCCGACGCCGTATCCCAGGGTCTGATGCGCGTCGGTCTGGACCTAGGAATCCCCGTTGTCTTCGGCGTCCTGACCGTCCTAGACGAGACGCAAGCCAAGGCTCGCGCCGGCCTTACCCCGGATGGCCATAACCACGGCGAAGACTGGGGTTCCGCTGCCGTTGAGCTGGGTGTGAAGCGGGGTGCTTGGGCGAGGGGCAAGATCGAGTAGACCTTGAACCTACTTATCTACCTAGGTACCTATCTGGGTGGGTAGTCGGTGATTGCGCGAAGAGCAACGAAAAAAAAAGAAAAAAGGAAAGAAAATAAATAAATAAATAAGAAAAAGGTGTATAAAAACAGAAAAGGAGTAAAGATTAGGTAGGGTACGGGTTGCTTGGCTAGTCGGATGTTCTGTGTAAGAAGCTGGACAACGCCGCGAAGATGAATGATAGGTCTACGGGAAAGATAGATTAGCCAAACTCATAGGCTACCTGAATAACATGAACGAAAGCTACCTCGCTGAATTTACGGCGAATACAGGAGCCCATTATCCTTATTCCTCTGGTTGTGACTTAGCAACAATGCGTATAATCTCCATCAAACACAATCAGGTGGGTGGATAAAGTATTAGATTACTGGTATATAAGGCTGGTCTATCATGAGTCGTCCCGCCACGAATATCAGACGCGCCCCCTCCCAAATCCATCCCAACAGTTCTCTTTCTCTAAGTGGCAGGTCTTTCTCTTATCCAAAAGCTGAGTCTTCTCTTTCTTGCGAATCCAGATGCGCCCCTTTCCTATCACATATACGAAACTGTGATTTTGAAAATATACAATTCGAACCGTCTCCTACTGCAAGGGAACCTCCAAATATTAGGCGGAAAAGGTATCGAGGGAAAGAAAAACTTCCTGGGATCCAAAATGATAAGGACATATTTTTCCGATGTTCCTCGCACATGCTCCATTTTGTGTAGCCAAATATAATGCTAGGTGTAGCCTGATAGAATGCACATGCGCCCTTTAGTTGATAAGTGCACCAATATCATCCCCGAAAGTCTTCTTAGATCGCCACATACTCTTCTTCTTCTCCCTCTTTGCTTTCATCGCCTCCCATCCTTGCTCGTCGTCATCATCGTCCTCCTTATTGTTCATCGGCGACACCTTCACTTCAGCTTGGAGTTTCGAATGTAGCGTCGGCAAAGCGCCTGACATGCTGGACGTTCTTCCGTGATCGAGCATCGTGACACTGGAGACTGGTCGGTAACGTCCAGGTAACCCGATGTTACTACGCTCTGAGGGTGCGATTGAAGGCGCGTAACCCTGTCCCTGAGCACGGATTGATGGGGCATAACCACCATTTTGCGGAGGCTGGAGCCACGACGCTGAACTTGGCTGAACCATGCTCATCGTCCGCATTTGGTTGTCGCCTCTCGGCAAGTCCAAACTCATCCCATTACCCATACTATTTCCCATCATGTTGTTCCCCATCATGTCGCCCATGAACGAATTCCGTGGCATGTCTCCTAGAGAACCCATTGAATATGCTGGCATATGTCCTTGAGGTCGGAGTGATCCTTGCATCTGCTCTTGTCCTTGTCCTTGTCCTTGTCCTCGGTCGGCCATCATTTGCATGAACTGCATCTGCATCTGCATAAACTGTTGCATCTGTTGCGACATCTGCATTTGCATTTGATCGCTCGCAGTTGGCATTTGGTTAGGCATTTGGGGCATACCCATTGGGTACATCATCTGAGGAGGAATGCCATTTATGGGGTCAAAGCCTGCGTTCATCCGCATCCCGTTCGCTTGGATGTTCCTCGTATTATCAAGGGCTGGGCTACCACGTCGCATTGCCCTTGATCGTTCCTCGTTTGCGATCACACCTACTAGGCCTCCAGTAGGTACTGGTGGGTTAGAGGCGGCAACACCACCTCCGAGAGCGAATGATTCTCTTGGGGGCTGGTTGATCAAACCTGCACCGAGGTATGGGTCCTGAGGCAATTTGCGAGCAAATGGAGGAAGATGACCTCCATTAGCCCCGTTATTATCGCCTACGACGGATCCAGGTCCACCAACATAGGAAGGTTGCTGAACGGAAGCTCGCAAGTTAGGATTAGACGACATGGTGGTGAGCCGTGTCGGCGGCCGATTCTTGTTCGGAAACCCGTGTGCGGCGAGAATTGCTAGAGGCACTTCTTCATCCGACTCAGACCCATCCGAAGGGGGAGATGGAGATACGCCTTTGGTAGGTCCGTCGTTCAGCACCAAGTTTGGTGTGCTCATTGACAGTGAGATGCTAGGGTGAGAGGCATGACTGCTTGTGTTTGCGTTTGCGTTCGTGTTCGCGTTTGAACTCGCATTTCCGGACTCGCCGGTGACCTTCATCATCTGTTGTCGGTAGACTGTCATATGAGCCTCTTGCTTCTTCCTCTGCTTGGCAAGCTGCCTTGTCTTCTCCCGCTCGTCCTCATCGTCGTCGTAGTTGTCTTCCTCCTCCTTATCCGATTCCGGATCGTCATTTAATCCCATTATTTCCTCTCGAGCTTTATCCTGACGGTATTTCTCGAACTCTGCAGGAGTCATGACTTTGTTCTGCGGTTGACTATTCGTACGATTGTTTTGTCTCGGTACAAACCTAGGGCGGCTGAGGGGTCTGTCGAACATATTATCATCGTCGACCTTGGCACCAAATCGAGACGATTTAGAGTATGTGTCGGCATGATTAGATCTCAATTCGGAAAGCTCGTCTTCTTCGTCCCTCCTATATCGGGTAGAACCACTGCTGGGACCCGATACTTCATTGGACAGGAACTGAGTGGCTGCAATCGAATCCCTAAGCAAAACCGTATCCTCGTCATCTTCGTCCGAACGTCGCCGCTCGAGAGGAGTAGTGTGGTGTCTTGGAACGGGAGGTGGCCGTGGTTCACTAGCGGCGGGAGGGGATGTTAAGGTTCGGCCGGTACTTAACAGTCCATCGTTCGAATGCTGACTGTTCCATGAGTGTTGTGGGGGTTCGATGGGTGCAGTATTGTCGATATTAAGCGGAGCAGGCTGACTAACTCGGTTCGACATTAAGCCCTTTAGCGTGGCAACACTCGCACGTTTATCGAATTTAAGCATGCTGCTTAAATCACCACCCAGATCTAACATAAAATCCCTATCTTCAACCTTCGGAGGCGTTGCTGTACTCGTTGTAGAGGCGGTCTCGGCTCGAGAGCGACCACGTGGTGTGCCAGGACTATACTCGTCAGGCATTGACGGTACAGCAGGGACGGATTCCTCGGCTGGTATGGTCGGTAACGATGCCTTCTTGTTCCCGAATGAAAAAGTCCTTCCTGCCTGCTTTAGAAAACCGCCACCATTCTTATGTGGCGGTGGTGCGGGACCCTCGGCCATCGATGAATGTTTTCTACCAGAGCTGTTGCGCCAATCTTCCTGTTGTGGGAAGTCGGTTGAGGAAGGGGCTGTTGAAGCGTTGCTGTGACGGGAGGAGTTATCGGAGGCCGTCTTTGTAGTGTTGGAACTGCCACTACCACTAAGGAGGATCAGTAAAATTGCACAACGCTAGGGACTAGCCTAATATATACGTCTGCGGCTGTCTGAGACAAATGCTGTGCTAAAATCTGAGTAACCGGGGGCGTAAAATTGACCCCTACATAGGTCCAGGTCCGGGCGCCAACTTGGCGAACACTTGAAGTAGCCGGTCGGTTACTTAAATGTAAAAATAGAAAAAAGGAAAAAAGGCATAAAAGATTACCTAATTCGCACGTACCGATTGTTCTTTAAGCCCGCAAAAAGATTGTCCTCAGCTGCAAGATCGGAATGGATGTTGGGCTTTGGCGCAGCCGCCGTCATCCTAGCCAACCTGACGCCGCCATCGAAAGATTTTCCACTGCTCACTTCCGATCTTTCGAGGACCCGAAACGAATGCTCTGCTATCGGTCCATTTGGATCTTCTGCCGCGGTCGATTTCCGCCGGAAGGTGACTGGAAACCTAGGCATATAGATTGACTCGCCTGAAGTTCTTTAGGGTTACTACAAACCCATAAAACGAGCTAGGAGCTAAAGGTTGCAGGTATCGGCTCGCTCGTGTAAGATCTTTGGTGGTATGTAAGACAACGAAGGAATTACAATGCTAGATCGAATTGCCCGTCTCGAGGACTGCGTCGGAGCTTAAATTCTTTTAAATGTCTGAATATGACGCGAACAGGCGGGATACTGCATGGTGAGGAGAAATACAAGTCAGCCGTGTTTTGTGGAAATGTAACCAACCATCCTACTGGGACCTGCTGTGATGGGATAGCTGAGAAACACTTGTCCCTGAATCCCGAATCCGTAGGCAACAATGCCCTGCCTTTTCCTTCTATTTCTTTTATATTTCGGTCGGATAGGATAATGCGATGACGGGACGAAGTTTATTAGAAAAGTCAAAGGTGTACTGTTTCGACCAATCCCAAGATGTAGACAGTATTCTTGTGGTAAGATTGAAACGTCGAACCACTTGTAAAAGCTCCTCCACTTTTGGAGAAACCTTTGTGATCCCCCCTTCTCGGTCTACTGAATTAAGTAAATAGGTAGTTGTCATCACTTACACAAATAGGATAATTAACGCTTGGTGGACGAGTGCGGCTCGCTAGCAAAACGACGATCGCTTGCCGAGGTCGAAAGAACAGAGAGATAAACCTTATTTATTAATATAGTACGTAAAGCTGCAGGATAACAATGTATGCGATGCGATGGAGAAATGCGAATCGAGGAATTGCCCAAACTAATAGGAAGAGAATCGGACTGAACGACGGTACGGACAAGCAGGGTAGAAAAAGCACGTTGTTGATCACGGTCAAAACGTGGTTAGTCTTCCGAAACACGACTTGGTACTGACGTGAAGCGGCCGAGCGAAAGGAAACGATCGAGGGGACTCCGCGTTATCAAGAATCAACGAGAGAATCCAGCGGTCAAGCAAATATTATGGCCCTAATCCGCAGCTTAGACGGCAGTACGATTTAGGAAAAGTTTAAGGATGCTTGAAGGTGGCTGGGGGTTGACAAGCAAACGAATGATGGACGAAAGAATGGATAACGGAGTTGAGAGAAGGAGTAGAAAGAAAAAAATTAAAAGTTAGGTGTGTGAGTGTTCAATGACGAGTGACGAGGAGGTACTGGCGTATTTGGTTGTATGGTAGTATGGTAGTATGGTAGTATGGTAGATAGGCAGGTATGGTGTCAGTCAGGCGAGGCAGAGGCAAGAGCGATACGTTATTTTCCTTCGTTCTCGCCAATGCTCTGGGCAGGTACTTGATTTTTCCCAATCACGGGCAAAAAAAAACCTGGGACCTGGAAGGCTCTTGTCGAAAGCTCTTGGCTTTTCCTATCTGCATGCGTACATAACACGGTACATACGCATACGTACCTTAGGTATTCGATGGATTGTATGGTATGGAATTGTGTAATCAATCATGCCCATCCATACTAGACTGCTATTTTTATGAGATTGTATGGAACTTGGCTGGAGAGTTCCAGTTCTATTGTGACCTAAATCTACTACATCCATACATCCATAGCTTTTCCACATACCACAGGTACATTCAGATGCGAAATGGTACATCAGTTACAAAGGGTGCTACTTCTTTTGGATAAAATGGAGCGGCCGGGGGGTAATTAATGGAGCTATCAGAACACGCTAGCTGCATTTGATCATGCATTGCACGATCAAGTGCCCAGGTACTTAAGGTACAGAGCCACGGGGCCTGCAGTTTCTCGCAATTGGCCGACGTTCTGGGCTCGCGGCAATGAATGACCTGCTTGGAAGGAGCGCGCTGAATGGGTAAGGGGGTTTAACAATTCTATGTTGCCAAAAGATACGAAAAGAATTGACCGCTCATCAATTCCCTTCTTACCTTCATCTAATCGAGTCTAGATTTAGGGATACCAGTTGTGTAATAACGGCTTTGAACCCGGGGAAACGGTTACATCTTAAGTGCTTCACCTTGATGAATCGGACCAAGTCGAGCAAGCAGCAAATCCTCCCTTTGCTGGCTCTGGTACCACACATCTGCCCCATGGATATATGTACTGTACGTATTGTACAAATCATGGACCAGCTGCATATCTGTGGGCACTGGGCTGATAAACCCAGTAAACCCAGGAAGAAAGACGCTAGAATCGGCGAAGTACTGCTAGGGGTAGAGAAGCTAACTGGGGAACCAGAGGACCCTAACGGAGAACGATTTGCCTTGGCAGCTGCTTTGGCTATCGCTGAGATGGCATGCAATGTGTTCAATGAATGCGTTCGATGTGTTGTGCGGGACAGCAGTCTACATTTGTAGCAGTTCACCCGCCAACCTCCAACCTCCTTTAGAACTCGCTGAACCTGCTCGTGTACTCTGCGTACTCTGCGTACCTATGCACGCGCTGACGCCACCAGGAATGCATGTGTCATACAACGTGCACCTGGTAGAATTGTACCCGATCGTTATTTTACGGTACTTGTAGTGACTTGAATATGTATGTAAATGCTTAGGCTAGTATTTACCTACATGTAGGTATATTCTTCCGGATTCACTAGTGAAGCATGACGGATGAGCTATAGTCGGCAATGGCGGCGTATACTACTAAAATTTATTTTGTTTATTGAGATATTTTTCGAAAAAGCAGAGAGAAAAAAGTTGGCGAAAAGCGCAAAAACCGATATCGTATTCCAACTTCAAACTTGTTTAGTTCGGTTATGTGACGATTTATGTAAAGGAGCTGTCAAATTTTGTACCAATCAGAGGCGAGATCCACAAACACGAGGGTTAGCATAATGGAAATGATTAACACCGGCCCATAGAACAAACAAGTCCAACTCGAGCTGAAATCGAACAGAGCCTCTAATAATTAAGTGGTATGAAATCGATTACCCACAGCACTGCCTCAAGTCTCTTTATATGAATGCTATGCTGTCAACTGTCTCTGCGTCAATCAAACAGACAAAAGACCCGTAGACTCATGCGGGGGATCTTGGGCGGTTGTACATTGTAAGGTTTCAGAGATGAATTCAAGTCAATCAGTCACGGGGGACGAAGTTTGATTTAAGTGCTGTTAAGTGTTGACTGTCATAATTAACCTTAACTTTAGCGAAGCGAAGTTGGTAATAGACTTCAGGGCCATTTCGCGATGTACCTACCTAAATCATCTTGTACTACCTTTCGGTTGCCGTTATACCGCTCTACTAGTTGCTAGTCTTCTAGGATCACCCATCTAGCCGTTGGCGCCGGTCAAGGTACGAACCGTTCGTTTGGAAGGAAGTATCTACGCAACGAGAGCAACGTCGGACGGGTTATCTTTCGAAGTCCGAGCTGCCGAGTTAGCTTTTCAATGATTACGGCAATCCTCCATGTCCGTTCAACATACCTAACATACCTACCTGGTAGCTATCATAGGTACCTTACGCTAAAGGGGTATTAATATTGAACTAGCGTAAGCACGCATATACCATTATGGCATGTCTACTGCGTATGTAGGTGGTGATCATGATGTGTACTGTACACTATAAAAGTATATGTGTACGCGTATCCAGGTATATAGGTAAGTTTCTCAAGCTTTGTCTCGGTCCGTCAGGAAGGCGCGTATATGGATATTAAGACATTCCTAATGCATGCCACACTTTTTGCTCTCCTCAACTTCTTATTAAAGGCGGCGCCCCGCAGCCACAAAGATGTCATGCTACTTCTGCCACAACCATCTAAGGCGAAATAAGCATCAGATCAACTCTCAACTTCGTCGTTTTGCTTCCCAATTGAGTGCGAAGTTGCGGTAAATATTGAGCTTGGCTTAAGTCGACCCCCTTTGTCTCGGATCAAAAAGTTTTGCATCTCGCCTGGCGCATTACTTAAGCTGACCAAGCGCTCGAGCGATGCGGCGATTACCCAGTACAAGCTTAAACCCCACGTGTTAGGACCGCATTCGAACAGTACTTACGAGTACAACTCGTACAATTCGATGTACATTTCTGATCTTTAGTGGTTTAGTGGAGCGGTCCCTGCGCGAGAAGGGCAGGGTGTTTAGACCCGAAGGCTGGGGGGGAGCCATGGTTAAGTACTATGTATAAATAATCCCCTCTAAAGGCCCCGATCTTCTTCTCGTATTCGTCCATTCAAAACCTGAAAGCCGCTTTTTTGCCCCGGACCGCATTGTCGAGTCTCCCGTCTCCGATTCGGATAAATATAAATATGAGGCATTGCACGGGCTGAGCGGAATACTCCATATAAACAGACTCCACGACATGCATCGTCGATCTTCGATTCATATCAATGGGACTTTGCCTTGGAAATCCAGTCGCTCTGAAGCTTCTAGACGTTTTACAATACGTAGCCAGGTACTCCATTATGATCGCTCAGGGGTTCACTTGACTAGCCTGCGCTTTTTGCCCCATATCCCATCCAATAATTCTTAGCGTCGGTGGACCACACCCATCCAGGGGGTTCCAAGAGCTCAAAGGCCTCGAAAAGACCGGCAGCCCGGAGATCACTGATCAGATCTGACGTGGGAATCCGGATGCTACCATCCCCTTATATTATACGTTTACACGAAGCCATAAAACGCTTTAGGTACATATATCACATTGATCTTGAATACTAATGTTGGCCTAAGCGGAGCAGTTTCCTGCTTCATCTTAACGAGAACAGTTACCAGGTTAAATATCAAGGCAATGTTTAGTGTCTAGTCTTCAGTGGTAGAGGAGACGGGTATAGTTGACCGGATTAGACACGAATCGCGCCCCCAGCGACGGAATTGGAAAATAAGTAAATAAGCCTAGGTACTCAGAGACGCGCGCGAACACTGAACAAAGATGGTCACAGACCAAATCGATCAATCAGACCAGCCGCAGCTATCTTTTAACTTCCCACCCCCCGCCGCCAACGCAGCCACGTAGTCGTCATTAAGCCTTTTCGATCCTCCTTCGCCTGTGGTAATTGATCTACGGGCAGATCTTCGCCAAGCGAAATCATCTCTAATTTTCTGCGGACGTGCTGCTCCAGCTCGCAACAAATCCTTAAAAATTCACCTACATACCAATGACATCAACCACGTTACTGTGGAATGTGGATGTCTCTGCACTTGTTGACAAGAAAAAAGGACGGTGGATTACGTAACGAGATCTGTTGAGGTCTACGGTCTAGATTTTTACAGAAAGGCTATTTGAATAGGCAATTAGCATTTTATCGATCTGGTAAAGCGACCCAATCTTTGTTGATCCATAGGCACGACCGAGGCTGTTAATTGGATCCACGAGGTCTAAATAAAATGACGTCCAATATACATACCACCATTTCAGCCCTAAATCGCCTGACTACGTTCCCAAGGGCTGGATAACTTCATGCCAATACCACATGAAGTTAGAGTCAATCAGAACTTAAATTAGTTATGGCATCTTAAGTCAAGTCGGCGGTTCTCCCTTCCCGGTAGGTTACAATCCCCGTCTAAGGCTATCTAAGCAGCACCCAAGGAAACACTACCTGAGTAACATAGGATAGAGGCCAGGCCCTGCCAAGGTCTTTCACATATCCAGGAATTCCTGCGAAGAGAACCAGCGGGTTTCCGGATGCGCCTATATCCAACTCCCGCCTCCTAATACATTAACCAATCTTCCATGTTTACTCAATCGTTTCGCACGTTTTATAGGTTTCACTGGGGCGAAACTCCACTAAGAAATACTACCTAGCTTTCATTTTGAAATTTACACTATATCTTACCGACTAAAGCCGCAAAGATAATACGCGACTGCAGACACCAAGATAGTATCTGGTATATCTAGACTACTTTCTACCTACTTAAAGAGCGTCGGGACTGCCAATTGATCCCCAATGGTGGATGGATGTCTAATTAAACTCTTCGCCAGAGGCTCTCTTACTTTTCCCTGCGTCAAGAAGAGGAAATATTCCCCTTTCTATAATCCAGGTATGATCCTAGCGGATATGTCAAAAGGCATCAGTGTAGGGCCAGTAGCCCCTGGTCTTTGGCGGCAACACCTGATGAATATTCGGCATTGAATCAACCGGAGAAGAGATATACACTCTCATCCAGCAACTTCAATAATTTCGACATCGACTAGCTTTTATTTGATTCGAGTGAAGTTTAATAAAGTATATTCCGTATCTGATATATTTGCTTGTGATACTAATCAAATCAAGACGTTACAGATTGTAGGAGATATCCCTGGACCTTTCCAACCTCCTAAATCCTAGGCTAGCTTGCCGACCATCTCATATATCAGGACTTATACCGTGGGTATTAGAACATTTAGAATGAAAACCGCCTTTGTTTGGAAGTTATATACATACAAGGGCAAATAGGCTAGCGGTAGCGGAAAACCACGCACCAGTGAAGGGCTGTATTTTCAGGGGCAAATGTGGGGAAAGGGGTTATCTGAACAGCCGCACGACACTTGATATGATCTAAACAGGAAAAAACGAGAGTGATTTCAGGCCGATTCTATATGGATACGATAGGCGAGTAAGAGATCTATTTGGATTATTCAATGCGCCAGTACTAACAATTTCCGCCATTATTATTGTTCCTCAACAACATTTCCATGTGACGAGGTGCCGTGTCGTCTTAGATCAAGCCCCAGTCGCCATTGTTCTTGATCAGCTCCTCCGTGTCGATGCCGGCCTTATGTTTAGCAAGTTCTTCCTCCATAGTCCAATCACTCCACTTGTGCCCGAGCGGCAGGTTCGTATTCTCAAAAGGGCTTCCGTCCTGCAGATGGGCTTGTGCCTTGGTGAAGTTTTCGGTTGCATACTTCTCCGGATTATGTGTCCAGAGCCACTTCCCTTGCAGCAGCGGTTGGCTCTTTGGGTTGTTCACGTCAGCTTCATGGTGGACGCGCTGCATGTTGACGAAGCCCGTATGCTGGACAAGCGAAACACGCTGATACCTATGAGTCCGAGATAATTAGCTATCTATCAAAAGATCACAAGTTACATAATAAACCTGAATGACGAGATATAGGTGGAAAAATCAGCGAAGGAAAGGAGCTCACCGCAGAAGTTCATGAACTTTAGTTGCAATTCCCTCATTTCCCTTGCCTCCTAGGCGAAGACATTCTACAAGGGAAGCGGCATCTTCAAGAGCCTGAACAGCACCATTGCCCGAAGTTGGCAAGAAGCTGTGAGCACTATCACCGAGCTGAACGATACGTCCACCAGATGAGGTCCACTTAGGCTGGGGGTCTCGAAAGCATAATGACCATCGTACGATGCTGTTCTCTGGTGCGTGAAGGATGATTTCCCGTACCAGAGGGCTCCACGTCTCCGGGTCTGTGAGTTTCGATAAAGCAGTCTCGTTTGATACAGTTGAAGACCAGGATTCTATAGCCGTCCTGTCGTCGTCCTGTTACTCTTGTGAGTAATCATATAGAGTAGAGTTGTGTCATAGTTGATAGTTAGTCAAACTTACCTCGGTAGTTATACCAACCGATACATGATCCTTACTAATAGTTGCGACGGCATGCTGCGATGATAGAAGTTAGTAATAGTTTCAAAAGATAAGGTAAGCTTTCCGAGTATCAAATTGTTGTTTAACTCAACCTAGAGGTTCTGACTCGTCGATTAGGAACGGAAAGGGAATTAAGAAACATACGAGCTTGTCAGCTTGTAGAAGCATCAAGAGAGGTCTTTCTAAGTTCCGCAAAGCCTCTTCCGCAGCAGGTACACCTTTTAGACACTCTACAGGGTACATTATACGATATACAATATATCCGGTTTTAATCGCTCTCACCGGACGTCCCAATGTGACTCCACTGTAGCAACTTAGTTAGATTTCCAGTTCACGCAAGACTGAAAAGGGTTGTTAAGATAGACTTACTGGGATTTAGTACCGATACCATCTGCAGCTACGACGACGTCCGCTGTAAGTTGACGGCCGTCGTGAGTTACCACAGTAGCGTTCCACTTGGTTGTATCCTCTTGGTATTTCTCAGCAGTGACACCGAAGGTAACTGAAATACCAAGTCTCTTGCATTGGCCGTAAAGCATCTGGGCACAATGATAACGACTCATAAGCGTCTTAACTCGGAGTGGATAGGCGGCATGCTGTGCAACTCCTGGTCGGTTATATTCGAACTCTGCTTGCGATACTACTGTGCCATCTCTGGCCTGGAAGGAAAGGAGACTGTCCCAGGCAACTTCATTATACTCTTTTAGCATGCTAGGATAGTGGTGAAGGGTAGTCCAGCCGGAAGGGGCAATGCCAAAGATATCACCTATTTGTTTCGAATTAGTTGACACAATACGATAAAAGACTTGCTCACACTATATACCTTGACCTGGGAGTATGTCTGCTTTTTCAATGACTTCAACGTCGATGCCCTTTCTCCAACATTCTAGGGCAGTCATCAAACCGCCTACGCCAGCTCCAACAATTAGTGCTTTTGTGCCGGTGGGCGGATATCGAAGCACTCCATCAACGATGACATTTTTGCTCGGTATAATCACCTGGGGGGTTGAGCTTGATGCGGTTTGCGAAGGCATTTTGTCGGTAGCGAATACACTTTTCTATGATATGAAGTAAGTTGGAAACATGTATGATAACTCTGGTGTGAAGACAAGTAGTAAGTAATTAGCAATCAGCAATATGCGAAAGAGCATGTCTTTATATTACCAGCGTTGACTACCCGAAACCGCGACCCCACGTGGTGCAGTGGTTAAAGCACCTGGTCGCACATTGTCGTACGACTACGCATGTGAGTAGGTTCGAATCCTGCCGTGGGCTACTTAACCAGGTCCGATCTCGGGTTTTTCTTCCCACTTTTAGGTCCTACGTCGGGGAGGGTGGTTCTGAGACGTGTGGGCCCGGAGAAGGGTTTTTCCCCGTTACGATCGGCTAGCCAGGACCGACGAAATGGCTAGGGTAATGCCGCAAGAGGCAGGAACAATGTGGAGGATTTTCTATGTCACGCGATACTCTAGCTCTGCCTCTCGAGGTACTCTAGACGTCCCAAAGCTCCTTAGGCGAGCTCTGATGTGTATCTACCTACTACCTAGATAGATTCACGTCCTCCGGACGTAAACAATATCATCATACCCGAAACCGCGAAGGTATCGTCAGACCGCGGCGAGTAGTAACACCGCTTTTAGCAATCGTGACCATCACAATTGGTCAGAGTCTCGTAAGTAAACAAATATTTTATTATGGATATAACGATGATGAAGTCTGGAAGCTAGGAGTGGTATTCGCGCTATTGTCGGCCTCCGATCCTGACGTTGCAGTTCCCACTTATCTAGGAATTCGGGTGGCTATAAGAGACCATCGCCGTTCTATGAGTGGGGCTCCAGGCTATCAGGGTTGCAATAGGGCTGATCCTCTCCGTCCACCGATGAAGACGGAGGCTGTAATGATATTATAGAAGGTCTAAGCTTTCGAAGCTATCCATAAGAAGTTCCAAGGCAATGAATTAAGTGATGGCGGTGGAGTCTGGGATCTCGTAAAGCCCGGTGACCGGGAAGGATCACTTAAACGTGTCACGTACCCAGTCTTAGAAACATCCTAGTACGATAGTTAATCAAAAGGACCCTACTAGTAAAGATACACTGCAGAATGCAAATGGAATCATGAAGGATATGATATCACTGTCCTGTACTTGCTTTGGAAGTTTTAATGGCAACCTGGCTCGTCGGTGTTTCTTTGCTGCCTAAGCCGGTTTCATAGACATGTTGTCCTATGAACTCTTATAAATCATGAATTAAGGTATCGATTTTTTGGTAGGTATACATCTGTGACCTGTGTGTGACGCCGTATTAACTCGTAAGTTCTGTGGAACCTGTTGATTTCCCTGAGTCTATATACATAATATGACCTCAATAAGCAACGCTTTATATATCAGCAATCTGATTTAGAATATATGAGCTTCCTCGTGGAACTTCAAAAATGTTGGATGGTGTTAATAATTTGAAATTGTCTTAGTAGATATGTATTCTAGAAGGTTGTGGCAGTAGGAAGTACAATACAACTCGATTAGATACTTACATACCAGTCATTCCACAATACAATGATTTAGAACAATGTATTAAGTTAAATCTCAAAGAGTATCAATTTTGGATGAGTTCCTAGATATATGGGTTTATAAAGGGCTGAGAACTGACTTACTTATTAGTTATTAGCAGATCCATTATTTATAGAAATAATTATAGTGTATCCCTTAAACTGGCAGTTGTCTTCGCTATTCCCCAAACTCCTAACATAGGTAGGTACCTAGTAACTACGGCAAACTTATGATCCTTGCTCATTCAAGATACATGTACAAGGAGAGCATCAAATATAAGATCTCTCGTGAAACGACCTAGCGCTGCATGGGCCGCTTGATTTAGGTATGTCGAATGAAGCCATGTATGTGATAAGTAAGTGCTTACTTTACAATGTCCGGACAACTGCTAATCAAGGATACCCAGGTATACTATAAGAGCCGACCGTGATAACACACTCGGGGATAGCGGTGTTATTGAGAAGCGAATCTAGCCTTATTTGACACAAATACTTAGTTGCGAGGTACCTTTTTTATGAACCATGAGAATATAGTGCTAACTAAGTACATAGTGTTAAAGCCATGTTGTATATTCTGACTGTTGGAGGATATGATCTGTAGTAGAACCTGTTTGAAGATGATTGAAGATATTTTAGATAGTGCGTGAGATATTTTCCGTCCCAACCGGAGACAACCCGGGCAGGTCACGAGATGTCCCGGAGGTGGAAGTACTGATTTAAGCAGTTCCGCTCCGTCCACTCCACGGGACCCCCGCTAACGACCCCGATACAGATATGTTCCTGTTATATAATTGGGGCTAGCATGAATTCAATTGAACAAATTATTTCTTTATTGAGTCAATACCCCGCGATGCAATCTTTTTTTTCCGACACTCAGAACATTGAAACTCGACTTGGAATTATACAACTAATTTATCTCCCGTCGGACTTCCCGTTGGTGCATTGCGCTAAGGATAATAACTTGCATAATCATGGCTGAAGCACGAATCTCAGTACTCTGCAGTGGGAACGGAACAAATCTCCAGGCACTCATCGACTCGTGCGCCTCTGACGCACCTGATAGCATACGGGGCAAGATTATTAAGGTGACGGTGAACAGGAAAGGAGCATATGCTACCACGAGGGCAGAGAAAGCCGGCATCCCAACAGATTACTTCAACTTGGTTAAAGACGGATACCAAAAACTTGGGGAGAAGGACCCGGCAGTGTTGAAGGAGGCACGTCTGAGATACGATGCTGATTTGGCCGAGAGAATATTGCGAGATAAACCAGACCTTGTCGTCTTGGCAGGTTGGATGCACGTTCTGACGACGAACTTCCTGCGGCCAGTGAGCGATGCCGGTGTGCCGATCATAAATCTTCACCCCGCTTTACCAGGTGCATTTAAATCTCTCTGCATGACCTTCTCAATTTGTTTCTAACAACCACTCACTTAGGTGCCTATGACGGTGCTGGTGCAATTGAAAGAGCCTATGAGGATTTCAAGGCCGGAAAACTTCAAGATAACACCACTGGTATCATGATTCACTACGTCATTGCTGAAGTTGATCGTGGCGAACCCATTCTGGTTCAGAAAATCCAGATCCAAGAGGGAGAAAGCCTGGAAGATCTGGAGCAGAAGATACATGGGTACGAACACGGCCTAATCGTCAAAGCGACCGCATTGCTAGCAGAAAAGATATCGGCGGCAAAAGCAGCAAAGACATGAATTGAAGGCGGGGTGAAGATGTCTTCGGAGACCGAAATAGAGCAATTGCATGATCACCAGCATTTCGAGAGCATGGGGTAAGTTCAAGGTTGCTCGTGGAATCAATGGAATGGAACAACATCGGCAGCATTGTTCTTATCTACTATGTAGGTAGGACAGGATACCATACCTATCACAGGTGGCGTATCACCCGGAGGCTACGAAGCGTGCAAATCATTGGCCTTTATATAAGACAAACGGGTCGCGGCAGGCCTCGTACTTAAAGCACAAGCAAGTACAAGCGGATTTATGCACATAGTAATATGCGTGTTGAAATCCATCAATGAAACGCTGAAGATGCGGGAAACGTAAACAAAATAAAGTTGAACTGCATGCTAGACCGCATATTTTACAGTATAAATGTATATTATAAGTGTTAAGTGAGGGGATAGGGGGGGCATGTATGCGGATGCGGATGTCCTCGGAGATAAATGGCGAAAGAGAAAAAAAAAGGAGACCGAAGATCAAAGACGGTTCAGATCAGAACTGCGACGGCATATCATTTCAGAGCTGCAGCACTTGCAGCGCTGAAGCTGAGTGATGCAGAGACAAGACGCCGCGGCTTGGCACGCTAAACCCAATAAGGTATGATTGGCGTGGGGACCCTCTGAAGACCCTCTGAAAAGCTCTGGAGATGGTTTGCCGACCCACTGGAGCCGGCGATGCTGTGCACAGTAAAGGCGACAGTACGTAAATTTTAGCCTCAAAGTAACTACGCTCCGCGCCTGCAGGGTCCACTCAATGTCACCTTAGGAACTCGGCGTGCAGGTCTAAAACATGCCCTAGAAAGAACAATGGATTGATAGAATCAAACAATAATAGGAAACGACGGTATGCCTTTTTTTTTAATACCTCGCCAAGTGTCTAAGGATTGTTCTAGCTTTTAGTTATAACTTTCTTTATTCTTGTTTTATTTTCGGCTGAGCTATTTTCCTCTTTCTTCTATTTTTCCCTTTTCGCTAGACGAAAGAGGAAAAAAACAAACATCGATTTCCAATTGTAGCTAGTTTTAGCTAAGCCTGCTTCCGCCGTGCGCCGTCGCATTACTTTTTCCCAGCATCCCACTATCACCCTCACTCCCGCTCCCATAAGCATACTTCTCTTCCAATCGTTTTCCTCTCTTCCTTATCATCCTTTCCCTTCTCTTCTGCCCGTATTACCCGCACCTACATCCATCTTACATCACCGACAACATGTCAGTGGATAACTCCGCCTCCCGATTGTCTACCTCCGACCCGCGCCGAGAAGGATTCACTTCCTTCATGAAGGGATCCTTCTTACTTTCACAGGAAGAGAACACCAACCCTATATCAGCCCGCGGCCATGGCGCCCTCACCCAACTTCTCAGAAACCGTTCTTATGGCTCCTTACACAATTACGGAAGCACGTGGCGCGGCGCAATGCCCAACGGTCCAGATGACGAAGAATCCGCGCTGTTGTCGTACTCGCGCTCCGAGTCCGAAGATGGAGAGCACCGCCGGTCCTCAACCGACGAGCGCCGACTAAGTCAACTGCTTAACAGTACTCCTATGCGTTCTATGCGACTGATCGGCAATCCGAATCCGAGGTACAAGTGGGGGCGCTACTGGAAGACAGAAGAGCAACTAAGTGCTATGAGGAAGCCGTTACGTGAATACTACGAACGTGTGAACTATCTGGTACAACAATATATCTACATTGACCGCTTGCTCGACAGCAGTCTACCTCACGATCTCGTCAACGAGTACAACACGCTACACCATAGCTCATTTAAAGAGCTCGACATTCCCACAACCATTTCCGAGGAACACTCCAGTGCCGTTAGTACCGGCAAAAGCAACCCAGGAAGTGGTCAAGGATCCGATGGATCAGGTGGTCCAATCACGCCTCTTACGAACTTTTCAAGCCCTCAGAAATCGGGTTTTATTGTCAGCGAGGAGCCCGATGCAAACAAGGACACCGAGCCGGCTCTTCCCGTGACTAAGGTGAAGCGTACTCCTAAGGATATTTACCGTGCTACCGAGACTACTCCCTTGTTCTTCAACAATGACGATGACGACGACGATGGCCCGAAACCCGAGATTCCGTGGCTGGAAGAAGATGAAGAATTGGACAGCGGCGACCAGATCGTTACGACAGCTATCTACGTCAATTTTGCGGCAAACATCATCTTATTAGCTGGCAAGGTTGCCGTCGTTATTTCCGTGTCATCCATGTCAGTATTAGCTAGTTTGGTCGACGCTGTGCTGGACTTCCTGTCGACGGTCATAGTATGGACGACGACATGGTTGATTTCCAGACAAGATGCATACAAATACCCAGTTGGAAGGCGCAGGTTGGAACCTTTAGGTGTTCTTGTTTTCTCAGTTATCATGATAACATCGTTTGTCCAAGTCGCGTTGGAATCAGTTTCACGATTAGCCTCGCCTGATCACGAATTGATCGAGGTGTAAGTAATTACTATCTACTGTTAAGTTTAACCATACTAATCTGCTTTTAGTGGGATACCGGCTCTCAGTATAATGTTCGGGACGGTACTAATCAAAGGATTATGCTGGTTATGGTGTCGTATGGTCAAGAACTCGAGTGTCCAGGCTTTAGCCGAAGATGCGATGACCGACGTAATTTTCAACATGGGATCGATACTCTTCCCCATCGTCGGCTTTTATGCCAAGATCTGGTGGTTGGATGCTCTAGGTGGTCTAGTCCTCTCACTTGTTGTGATCTTCAACTGGTCTCGAACTTCGTTGCAGCATATCAAGAACCTCTCCGGATTCTCTGCCACCGCTGACCAACGAAACATCTGTAAGTCTTAAGAACCATTCAATCCCACCAATATGTCATGATTCTAACTTAAATAAACAGTGCTCTACCTAGCAATGCGTTTTGCCAATACGATAAAGCAGATCCAGGGTCTACAAGCTTACCACGCCGGAGATAAGTTGAACGTTGAAGTCGATATTATCCTAGACGCATCTACTACGTTGAGAGATTCGCACGACTTGTGCGAGAGCTTGGGTTATGTGTTGGAGTCGGTCCCGATAGTAGACAGGGCCTTCGTCCACGCTGATTACGCCAGTTACAATCTACCTACCCATATGGAACAGCAGAGCGGCTGATAGCTAGAGGAGATTTCATCACTTGGAAAGAGGAGGTTACCCCATCTGGATAAGGGATAGCGTTGCATATTTCGGTGCGTGTCATTTTCATTTCATGGCGGGCTTGGTTGGGAAAACAGATCCTGGTGATTTCTTTAGTGCGATACCATAACATCACGTTGCTTTTATATAGCACATTTGATGATGCCTTTTACTGCGATCAAAATATACGCGATCACGGTTCTGAACGAATATTCAGTTCTAGCATTTGATGATCGACCTTCAAATGGAAAAAGAGAACTTTTGAACCGGCAATGGGACGGGTATTGCTATGCATATGTGAGACCGAGAAACAAGAACCATGCATATTGAATTGAAGCCTTCGTGGAGACAGGCTGCCTCCGCGAATCGCTTAAGCTCGGCTCGCCAGAAGCGCTCGGTCCTTCTGCGCTCTACGTAAGCGGCGTGCTCTTTGAGGGTATTTTATATCCTGGTAGCTGCTTGGGAGTATTTATTAGGGGTTTGTCATCGCGGTCCCCACTGATAGGCTTCTGTTAGGACCGGGGTGACTAGACCCCTGAAAATACCTTGCCCTTAGCTGAGACCGTACTAATTCGCAGGCCCTAAATTTAGTGCAAGACTAGCCGAGACTGAACTATTTGTCTTGGAGTTTATTCTAACCTACATAATCGAGAATACTAACCTAATGATCATATCGTCTTAATTGAGGAGATCTATTTGATTATAGTTATCAGGTAGGTTCCAATTCATTTAAGGCCGCATTGGTTTCTAATTAGAACCAAATGCCGAGCTTGGCTGAGATCCTTGGAAGATGATATCGCATAGTTTCCTTAATGATTGCACTATGCATACTAATATGGAATCCCACAGTCGATCTACTTATAAAATATGCAGGTATACCATCCTCAGGTAAATTCTGAAAAAATGTCTTCGGGATAAAGCGGGGATAATCCTAGGCAATTGGCTTGGATTCAACACCGTCTATATGATTTAACAACCAAAGGCCGGAAGTTGGCTTTCGATAACAACGTCGCATAGGTAGGATGAAGCCAAGGAACTTGGCCGGCAATCTGCTCCAACATAGCTTGCATCGGAGATGCTTGGTTGAAGATTAGGAATTATAGAGAACTACATCTCGGAAAAGGAAAATACATTCTATAGACGCACCATCTCCGGGTTGCATTTCCTGCCCCGAATTGAATAGCATCTGAGATCATTGGCCTCTTATATCGATTGAAATGATACTCTCAAGCGACGTCTTACGAATGGATGAAATAAAACACGAGGGGTGTGAGGAGGCAACTCATGACGTCCCACCTCTATTTTAGATACGTGATGGTCGTGTTTTGTTTAGGGAATATGCGGCTTTAGATTCAAATAGTCGCCTCTATGGGACGGCGAAGTTGTTGGCTGCCGCGGCGCTGAGTTTATGTATCACCTATCATACAATGGGAACCATTGTTGAGGTTTGAAAATGTATAAGTTGAGAATGCCAGGTATTGAGTTCAGCAGCATATATTGGGCTACCAATGACGAAGATGTTCTGCACCACGTGTCGTCGATCAAGATTGACATGTTATGTCCTATATTTCAAATTCAACATATCCATGCTAGTATAACTTCTTCAGTAACCGACGTCGTAATATTCGAGTATAACATATGTGTTTAATGAGGTATAAGAGACCCTTGGTATGTGGCGACGTTGATCCGTTATATCTAGGTACTTAGCTTGGTAATCCAACGAATCGAGTACGGTATGAAGGAGACGTACATAGATACTACAGGTAGGTAGCTAGTAATCAAAATAATGTTATCTAATCCGATTTAAATACCAATGTTAGTGGTTAAAATTCATATAAAAGATCATCAAAGATGAGGTCAAAGTGGTTGGTTAGATGATTGCATCGTGAAAGATATTTCTATAAGGAAGGAATTATCGGGGCTCCGAGAAAGAACGAGGAGGAAATGATTGTGAGTCGAGGAAGAAAAAAATGAGCGATGAAAATGTGAAGACATGGCAATTAAAAGAAAAAAGGAAAAAGGAGAGAAAAAAAAAGTGAGAGGTGGAATCGAACCCCGAGAAGGAAGAATTGAAGATACATCAAAAAAAAGGAGAATCACCTCCTGCAGGCCCAGCCTCATCACTATCTTTTGCTCCAACCGGTGATGAGCTACTGCGCCCCCCCTGTTACTTTCGATAATGGGAGTATTTCCATCTTTGCGGTATTCACCCAACCATGGCTAGGGTGGTGAAGGCCCATCATCGCTTTAGGTTGTACCGTTTCTGTAGTTTCTGGTGGGAATGCAAGATATTTTTTTACGTCACCGACAACTTGACCATTGCACCACCATTACTATTCGGTTGTTGAGAATCTTGATCTTATTTTAAAATATAAGGCTTCTTACGAAGGTCGGTGACGACAAAAATTCTGCTGGTCAGTGCAATGACTCACTCACATGATTGGGAGACGCGTCACGATTCCTTATAAATAAGGTTCACCAGACGCGTCGGCATCGTGGGAATAGTTGCTACCCACATTTTTGACGGTTCAGTTCTACTACACACAGTTCTACTACACACAGTTCTACTACACACAGTTCTACTACACACAGTTCTACTACACACAGTTCTACTACACATACTGTGGTTCTGATGAGCTCTGAAGCGCATATCTCGTGATATTGAAATTTATTATCCTAACTCGTAAAAATTGACCCCCTTTTCAAACTACACTATCAATTTAGATTATTGCAAGCGTTTGCGAATCTACGCACGACATACTTTCGATATATCGTATCTTTAGATTCTGTCTATAAATGATATCAGTAAACGTGACATCTATAGAATACTAATGGGTGAATCTACCCAGTGTTTTTCGGCCTGCAGCTCGGGACTTAAATGCGTAAACTAGTACCTAGTACCTATGGCAGATTTACCTTATTAAAATAGAGGTCAATAGTATTAAAAGTTCGATATTCAGGAGATGAATATCGTGCGATCTGTGTGAATAGGGGCATCAAGTTACCTGCACCAATAACTCTAGTTCCTTATTCGTATCATCAAGACAATTGTCACATAATAATCTTAGAATATTTCAAAGAGAACTTTTTTACCTAAATATCATATTATATTAATGCTAACGGATTGAAGTGAACTTGGCCGTAGTCGTAATAACCTTCAATGTTGGAAAAGGGGTATCTGATATCCCTGCAAGTCGACGCTGATTGGCTGAAGACCCTAGTAGATGGTCGTATTTGGAAGGTCAACTCTGACTAGGTACATCACGTGTGGATCGCGACATTGAACTTACAAGAATATTATGCTATTAGATCGGGATATTACTAGTAGGGAAGTGTACATAGGCATTTCTAGTGGAGTTTATGAAAAGCTAGATCAATTCAGCCCGACAAATGGTGGTTGGCTAGGCTACGAGGCGACGACTAGGGACTGAAAGTCGAAACTGACATGGTGATATTGAAAATATATAGTTATAATTCATTAAATATAATCAAGATACAAACGTAAAGCATCCTACCTCAACACCAAGCTTACCTTAAATCAAAGCGAAATTCATACTCACCTCACCTCGGGGGTCCCTCCTTTCCCTCCCTCTTCCAAACCCACGCCGCCTCAGCGAACAATCCAACGTCTTCCAGCAAACAACAAATATCGTAACCCTCCTCGTCCTGCTCCTTAGCCGAGTTCTCATCCTCTCCCTCCGCTATCTTCTTTAGTTCACGCCGTTCCTGCACCACAATCCTGTCCATGACCTCGAGATACTCATCCACGCTCGCGTGCTGCGCCCAGCGAACAACACCCGTGCAGATGCGCGCCCAAGTCGTGATCCAGCTCGCGTCTAGCGAACCGCCTGCTTCGCGGAAGTCGATCCCGCGATGTGTCGGGTCTTGGGGTTGGTTGAGCTCGTTGAGCGTGTATGGCACGAAGTCGTAGTTTAGCTGGAGTCCCTCGTGGGTTAAGAGCTCCGCGACGCCCGCGGCTGTGTTGCTGGAGGAAATCTCGGCTACGCCCCGCTCTACCGTAACTTTAGGGTCGATGAAGTGGTGTCCTATGCGGTTCCATTCCTCTTCTGCGATATTGACGTATTTGTTGACCGAGGTCCTGTAAGAATTCTTCAGGTGGCTCGGATTGTGGGGCCGGAGTGCGACTTCGGGTTCGCGTATCGGGGTTGTGCAGCTTCTAATATACTTCATCATGTGCTCGTGTTTCGCCTTGAAGTAATCTTTAGGGTCGGCGTAATTATCTCGATCATCGGAAGAAGAAGAGTAAGAAGGAGAAGGATTTCGCACGGAGTAAACGGATGAGGAAGAAGTAGAATCGGATGAGTGCTCGCTGCGCATCCCTGCAATCCTGCCGAACTTTCGGATATCCTTCATTAGTTTCTGCCAACGGTCGGGGTCGAATCCCTCTAGGGGAACTTGGCTGCAAGGTTTCTCAACTTCAGTTTTCGTCGAATAAACGGAGGAATTTTGAGGCGATTTCTCGTCGTCGAACCATTGTGCCTTCCGCGGATCCTGCAGATTCTTCCTGAAATTAGGATCTAGGGGCTCAGCGTAATCTTTTAGGTCATGAAGTAGACGCTCGACTCCTTTGTTCGTTGATGCAGCTACCTCATAATCTTCTGGGCTAATATATTGGATGCCTAACTCGTTATCCTCGCTATGTAAATCGGTCAACTTGGCCAGGTTCTCGAATTTTTGGATGATGGCTGGTGCGTCGATCTTGATCTCTCGGTGAGCTGCCGGGTGTTTGATGATGTTACCAACGCGTCGCCATGCGAGGTCCCACCTCTCGGTGTCTTTGTTCCATTCCCATGAGCTACTTCCAGCTTCAAAGTATCGAGAAGCAGCGATTAAAACTTCATATTCTTGGTCCGCATCTAGCTCACGTACATCTGTATGGCCGAATAGGACTGCACATTGAGTGCTAAGCATATGACTGACTTGTTCCTTGCCAGGAAGTTTATAGAGTTTTGAGTGTCCGAAATTCTCCTGGCAATACTCGTAAAGCCATGTGACAAGCCTTTTGTCCTGGGTCTCATCCCAAAATGCCCATCCTATGTTTCGATGAAGCGTATTTGGATCGGGTGGGATGTGAAGTTCTTGGTCTTCTGCGAGTGCTCTGTGACCCTCAGCTAATACATCCTCGAGCAATGGTAGATGAATTTCCGACCCATCAGTTCCATCCGAAGAATCAGTCCGCCATTCGTCATCGTCATCGCTATCATTCTTGTCGCTGCTACTGCTATCACTGCCATTCATGTCGATATCATCAATATCTTCGCCCAAAGTCATGAACGGCCCTACCTCATTACGCCACCGCGCAAATTGTTCCCACCTTTCCTTGCTCCCATGTTCCTTCTCTTCTTTAGAGGTGTCCGAAAAGTCGGTCACAGGTATGGGGTCGTATTCTTTGAGCCAGCCTCCCTCCCATTTTTCCGAAACCTGTTCGGCCGTAGTACCGTGGGCAAGATTGCTATCGAGACGAATGCTTCGACCGCTATCATGAACTCTGCGCCATGGTGCGTGGAGACGCGAGAACATGGGGTCTGCAGCCCAGAGAAAAGCCCCTATTCTCTTGATGGTGGCCGCTGTGAATAATCCCATACCGTTCCCGACGCGGACACTAAAATTGCAGGTCGGGTTAACGCGGAGGCGATAGTTAGATGTCAGGAGGTTAACCATGAGTTGGATTTGTGTAAATGACGCTTCTTGTGTCCACATTACCGGGCTACGAATCTTAAGGGCCTGCCAATAATAGCCGGCTAGGAAATACTCATTCACACTAGATGTGGCGCTCAGAACCCACATTGAAGAGTCAATTTCTTTGGTAGCTTCTTTCGGGGGCAATGATAGGTCAGTAATATCATCATCATCTGAGGAATATTCGGACAGAATTGTCTCGCTCGGTTGGCTTGCGGCGGGAATTCCGTGCTTCTCTAAAGTGTTGAGCATATGACTTAGGATTGCTGTTTCTTCGTGGTCGTTGAAATCGATTCGTAGTAGTGGGGGTAACCCCCGAGCTGTGAATTCATTTGGATCTCTGCCCTCTGTTGGAACGTAAGCTACCAGACATTCTAGCTCGATGCTAAACGAATGACGAGTACCTACCGGCACCGTAAATCGGGTTGGATCAACCATTATGAATTAGGAACAATCCAAATAGTACAAATCCAGACAATTTGTCCTATCGGCGAGGAATTCCTGCTTCCTCAAAAAAGTCCGGAATCGTCGTACTAATTATCACTTGCGAACAAGTTGGCTGTGTCAGCTCAAGCGACTTCGTCGTGGGGTGGATCGTATAAGATCGAACATATTACTTATGTGTGAAAGAGATCTCCTAGGACAATGCCTTTATTGATTCCCTGAGCCCTCCATAAACAAGTGGTGGGACTTAGCTATACATTGATGGAGTGCAACTCAAAGCCATTGCACTCGTGGGGCTTTATACTGGAGTTCGACGTTAGCCAAAGAAAAACCCGGCCTTGTTTGATCAATTGTATTGTTCTCTGCCTGCTTTGTGGTGTGCTATAGTAACTAGCTTGCGGTTTTGTTAGTCCCCTACTAACCGCAACCGCGATGCAACTCCGATCTTAGTACCATACTCCTTAATCACTTAAACATTAAAATCTCCATCGGCATATGCTAAATCATCAATGCTCGATTCGTCTCCTCGTGAGTTGGGTCTGTCACGTGCAACATGACATGTCCAGTCCGGTGGATTAGGGTGGGTTGCTGTGGATGTCGAAATGTACAAGAAAGGAACGGCAGTGCCATTATAGCAATTCCATAGCAACCATATTTTTTTTCTCTTAAACTCTTTGAACAAGTATCTACTCAACCTACGCTCATATTACTCCTAGAGCATATAGGCGAATAGGCCGAGAGCAACAGCTGCAGCGCCGTTTCCGATATACTGGACGTTCGTAGGGACAGCTGCAGCATGGGATGTCGAACTCGCTGCGGCGGAACTGGAAGCAGCAGTAGCACTTCCACTAGGCGCCGCAGAACTGGAGCTGCTAGTTGTCTCTCCCTCACCCGCGTGAGCTGTCACATTCTCCGTACCGCACTTATCGCCAAACGTCTCGGTGCAGTTCTTCTGGCCGGCAGCGTTGTTCTCCTCTTGCGTGATGCAGTTGCTCTGAAGTCTCTCGCAAACGAACTATCCAAGATAGACACGATTAGTTTGACCTTCTAGAAAACAGTAATATGATTGAGAAATGGTTTCTTACCCAGGGCATCGTGTTCTCGAAGACGTTCATGTCAGGGTAATTACCACCCTGGCACTCACATGTGAAATCTAACGTATCCTATATTTTAGTTAGTTATGCGCTTAGCCTGACTCTAAAAGTCATTACTAAAAAAACTTACGGTTGAGCAGGCATTGTTGATCGCGTTACCGCAAATCGTGCCGCAGCTGTCTGTCTGTCCTTGGCACCAGGCAACTTCGGCGAATAGTCAGTATTGAGCTCCGTGCTGTTACTTGTTTCAGAATTCGGCAAGTCACTTACCGCGATCAGAGATATCGACTGTGTTCGGGTCAATGGTAAATGTTGAGTTAGAATTCGACTGAGCGGAGACAAGACCAAGTGCGGAGAGCGCGACAACGGCTACGCTGGTGGTGAACATGTTTGCGATTGAGCTACCTAAGTAGGAAGTCGATCGGCGTATACGATGAGTTAAGACGACAAATTGGTTGGGAGAACCAAAATGTGTGTAGATGTAGATGAAGATAAGATGTCCTTGGGAAAGAGATGATGATTTGGACTACAGACGGAAAGACGAGATCGGAGAGAAGAGTTGTGAGCTTTTCGGATGAAGTGCGAAGAAGAAAATGGAGATGGGGTACGTAATAATGTCAAGAAGGGCAGAAAGTGTACATATGTAGGTATTTAGGGTGTGTGTGGGTTGTACCTGACTTAATTATCTAACTACAGGTTGACAGGGGTCGGCAGGAGTTGACGTCCGGAATAGTCTGTTTAGTCTTGTTTGATGAAGGTGCCCATTGGGGTTCCAGCTGGGAAATTTTGAGAAGGCGCGGGAAAAAATATGAGAACAGGCGAGTTCCAAAAGAGCCAAAGAGCATTCTGACGACGAAGCTCACGATAACGGCCCCGGTTTTCTCCAATCATCTTTCCCCAATTCTGACAAGGATCTGAAAGGTCTCTTTCTTTTGGAACTCGCTGGCGTTGCTGCAGTTGCCGCTTGCCGACCGACCTATGCATATCTCTGTTAGTTGCCACTAGTAACTCTAGTAAGTCTAGTACCACCATCAGGCCAGAAATTTGGAAACGCCAAGGATCAAGTTTGCGGTCCATTCTTACCCCAGACAGGGAAAGTCAAATATGACTTCACCAATCAGAAGATCGGCAGGCCTCCTACTCTTTCCTCTTTAGGCTAGAACGGAATAAAGTATTCCAGCATAGAGATATCCCTGTTTCGGCAAAACTCGTCACGACTGTTACGTATGTAGGTACCTTGTCAAGGTTCTGCAATGTTCCTCTTTGTTTTGTAGGATTTGTAAACGACTTGTTCGACTTCCAGCTGGACTCCATCCAAATTTACACGTAAGATATGACCCGTATCACTCTTGGTCAATATTAATTCTATCCTACCTCACGGCCTCGTAACCGAATCACGTTGCTGAGTCAGTCTTGTTCATTACGAGAATGGTAACTGTCCACGACAGCAATGCGAGGTTGTTCTTCGTATCGCTGGACAGTTGGAGGTACCGCATGCGGGGTTTATGCATGTACGGTATGGTTACATGTATGTATGGACTGGATCTTCACACCTGCTTTCGACCGTGTGCCTGATGGGATGGACTTACTCCGAAGCTATCTGGTTACCTACATCAGCTACATGTAGGTATATCCCGTACCCAAAGTGCTTACACCATGAAAATAATTCGAAGGCAAATTAAATATAATAACTTTATTTCTTTCAACTTTTTTTTTTCTCTCTTTGGAACTTGTGAGCCCAATCCATTGATGAAGAATGAATGGTACGATATTTATTTTATTAGGGTCGATGTGCATCAAATCTTGAGGACCTAGATTATATTATCTGCTAGGGTATGGAAATTTGATTTCTGTGACGGTATTGTTGACCCTCCCCGATCATCCGCTCAGTCCGCTCACCGGAAATCGGCATTCAAAATTTTTTTCTCAGTGGGTTGTTGTCAATAGCTCGATTCTCTTTGAGCGGCACCCATGGATCTTCTTATCTCCCTTACAGATATTAAAATGTTCCCAGCCCTGCTCCTCGTCGCTACCTGGGTAAATTGATTGAACTGGCTTTGATTGTGTTTGAAAATAACTAGGTACCTGGCCCTTATTTATGTTGTGGATGAAAAAGGATGTCCGAGGCCATTCAGAATAATGCGCGCGCCAATAGCTTATTTTCTAATGCTACCACTTGGAACATACATGAAACATCCCGGTCGGCCTCATTATTTCAAGACCACCTGGACTACACGTACCTGGCGGTAATTTGGATGCTATCCTCCTTATTGATGAGATTCTTGAAATTAGGTAGCTTCATACTGGAATAATCCTCATGGTTGTCTGGTTGACCATTTGGATTATTGAGCCTGCACCGGCCAGGAATGTTTGCAGGTAGTAGAGGTAGGTATGTACCTATTGCAAAAGTTTATCGGTGTGCTGAATAGATACAGTTTAGCGCCTTAGCTTCGATACGCGAGCAACTGGAGAACCTAGCGCCAATCACTGAAGATCAACTCGATAGCGCAGACAAATCCTTTCTTCAGAAGCTCAAAAAACTCTACGTGGGGCTCCTATGAACGGATACACCCGCTAACCTTCTAAAATAACTGGAAATACCGAAATAACGGCTGGGTAGTCGTCATCGACTCCTAACTCCCGAATCATCGGTCATTTCATCCTATCGATACTGGGTGGTTGGGAGCTTATTCGTACATACGGTCACTTCTCCAGCACGATTTAGACCAACCTCCTCATTTTCGATTGATACCTACTCACCTAGGTACCAAGGTACTCTACTAACCTTGCAATCTTGACCGCTAACTTTCGACCGTTCTCGTTCGCATTTTCGATCTAAAGACATATTGGAAATCTCTCTGCTTTCGCAGCCGACAAGGTGAGCGATTCGAGACACCATATGTTACTTTAAATCCTTCTAGCCCCCATTTTCACATGCGTTCTCTCCTGTATGACCTCGATTCGCTGAGACCGTACTAAGTCGTCTCCCACTGTATCAAAGCCTGCTGAATCTCTTGGCATGGCACCCATCCTGGTAAGATCATGTCTTGGCAGGAATTATTCTGGAACTCTTCCCCAGATTTTAATCTTCATCCGTAAATAATGTAATACTGTTGGCCAATGGATCGAGTTGATCTTTGACGAGGGGTTCAATCCGATCAGCCTGCATAACTTACCTCCGTACTTGTTATAGCTAGCTCAATACCAAGACGGACAACTGCCCACCTACTTACTTAAGTAGGTAGGTGAGTAGCCATTCGCGCGAAGACGGAAGTTTTCAATTAAGATATCTTCAATGAGCTATAACTCCGCCGGATACTACTAAGATATAGTATCTTGACAACCCGGCTATTCCGAGCTGATTGGCTACGGTATACACATATATAGAACGCAACCCCGTCTAGAGTGACAGCTCTAGAATCTTAGATCCCACCGGATGCAGCTTCTCATGGACTACTATGTTAAGCTCTTCGTATTATCGCTGTTGAGGGAGGCCATATCCAATTGGTGGAAATTGGGTTGAGTAAGGCCGCCTAGTAGAGACCATTGGGCAGATATATATGCTATAGGAACTTCCCAGATTCGAGCGTAAGTTTCGTGGTAGTTGTGTTCAGGACGCTCCTTGCAATCCACGAGCAAAATGTTGCCTTCTTTCTTTCTAGCTCTCACGTCACTCACAGCAGTGCAGGCTGCGCTCAAGCACAAAGGTGTGGATTGGTCATCTGTCATAGTCGAGGAAAAAGCCGGCATATCGTACACTACCACGAGTGGAACCACCGAGCCCCTGGAAAAGATATTGGTGGACAGCGGTGTCAACACTGTCAGACAAAGGGTCTGGGTCAATCCTCGAGATGGCAATTACAACCTAGACTACAATTTGAAGCTGGCCCAACGAGCGAAAGCTGCCGGATTGCGCGTCTATGTAGACTTCCATTACAGCGATACGTGAGTAGTACATGAAACCTTTTTCCGAGTTATACTAGATGTAATTTCACCACATAGGCCTTAGTGAAGATTCGTCTTTCTAGAAATATTGATTTGGTGCAGCATTGAAACCGGTAGTCGCTAACAAGTGCTTTTAGCTGGGCCGACCCGGGCCACCAGGCCATCCCCTCTGGTTGGCCGACGGGTATCGATGACCTCGCCTGGAAGCTATACAATTACACACTGGACGTATCAAACAAGTTCGCTGAAGCGGGTATCTCACCTACGATTATCTCAATTGGAAATGAAATCCGATCGGGTCTACTGCTTCCAACTGGTTCGACTAGTAACTTCAACAATATCGCCAGGCTTCTACATTCAGCCTCAGCTGCTATCAAGGACAGCAGTCTATCTCCACAACCCAGCATCATGATTCATCTAGATAATGGATGGGATTGGAGTACCCAGAACAACTGGTATACCTCAGTGCTAAAGTCGGGAACCCTAACTACATCAGATTTCGATATGATGGGTGTCTCCTATTATCCGTTTTAGTAGGTGCTCCGTCATCCTTACCCCACTACTCAATCGGGGTTCTGCGGTCATGAAAGAAGAGGCAGTGGCTAACCGGCGATAGTAATTCGGGCGCGACACTTGCGAATCTCAAGACGAGTCTCACCAATATGGCAAACACTTGGGGCAAAGAGATTGTCGTGGCGGAGATCAACTGGCCCACTTCATGTTCTCATCCGTCTTACTCATTCCCAAGTGACGTCAAGAGTATCCCATTCTCGGCAGAAGGTCAAACCACCTTTATGCAGAAGACGGCGGAAGTTTTGGCTAGTGTTAAGAATGGGAATGGTATATTCTATTGGGAGCCTGCTTGGATGGATAATGCAGGGCTCGGTTCCTCGTGCGAGTCTAACACGATGTTCTCTGTAAGTGGCAACTAACCTGGAGACCGAGATTCTCAATATCTTCTTATCTTCGCCGGCTCTCTTCAAAAGCGCCTATACTAACTTTGTATCTTTAGTGGCCCGGAAAAGCATTATCCAGCATGGCGGTCTTCAAGACAATCTAGAAGACATGACCTATCCTATTGGCCAAATTGTAGATAGGGGATTATAGCAATTTGGAATAGAATTTCTTCTTTCTTACCTGTCAAAGAACGGATGCAGTCGATGTTCTCACCAGACCACCGCGATTATTGTTCTCGATCCAACACGCGCTTTATCCTATTTTTAGCTTCTTTGGTAGATGGTCAGGGGCTTTTTCATGACACACAAAGGAGGTAGTATCATCATACAACATTCAAGACCCAAGTGGCATAATTCGCCTCGATAATCGAAGACAATGAGTGTTATCAAAAGAAACTCGCCGCGACTTGGTGCCTAGCAGTAGGCCGCCCACTTCTGAGTCCCCCTATCTCTAACCACTTGTCTCTTTTTTTCTAGATATGCGTGATGTGACTAATGATGAACATCATCAACCACGGCAAGTTGAAATGCCACTTATCAGCGTCCCGACCGAGACTGTCCACTCTAAAGTGGTCCGTCCCGACGACGAGCCACCGTCTATCACAGAAGCATCCCATTCCGGCACCAGTGGTTTTGATGTAGGGATAGACACTTGCGGCTTCACTACGGATAGCACAGGTGAGTTGCCTCGTTCAGATTTTGAGAAAATACAGAGAAATAACTGACGGGATCTGTGTGAAGTGACTTGCGATTTCGGATACGACTGTACCAATGTAGGAAACAACCGCGGTTGCTGTGTTGCCGGAGCCGCGGATTGCGTCGCGACGATCTATACCCAGTGCATAGATCATGGTCAGGCCCCGAACTCAGATGGATGCGGACAACATACATTATGCTGGTCAGTGGAAAGCGAAAATGAACATATTTCGTAGGAAATGTGCTGGAACAAGATAACACTAACGATGTATTTTTGAAATAGTCCGGATACCAAACCATACTGCTTCATTTATGTATACTCGACTGATACCGACCCTGGCGCTACTCTCACCTATGTCGAATGTAACCAATCTAAAGGATTCGGGGAGATGTTTCCCTTCCCACCGGAACTCATGACAGCGACGGCGAATTCATCAAGCACGGAGACTGGCTCTTCATCCGACTCGTTAAACCCTGACTCGGCTACCGGCGACTCTGATAACTCGTCCTCTCACTCCTCTAAAAATGCGGGCGCGATAATCGGCGGCGTAGTAGGCGGAGTCGTCTTCATCATCCTGACAATCCTCGCTGCGTTCCTCCTCCTCCGCTATCGCCGCCGCCGTCGTCAAGCCAAACTCCGCGCCTCCATCATTCCCCTCGGCCCCGCAAGAACACCGCACAGCTCGACGGACACTTCCCCCGAAGCCGAGAAAGACGAAGCCCAAGCCCAGGCACAAGCCGTAGCCGCCGTAGCCAGATCAAAATCAAAGTCCAAATCTAAACCCACATCCACACCCACCCCAGCATCCCCCAAATCACCGCGCCAAAAAATCTTCCGCCCCCTCTCCTCAATCCACGAACACCCTCACCCCCCGCACCACCTCACCAAAACCCCAACCCCCTCCACCACCCTCGGCCGCAACAAATCCACCTCCGCAGCCACAACCTCATCCACGCGCGGCAGCTTCGGACCCAACTGGCCCCTCGGCCCAACTTCCAACAATAGCAACCCGCTGGCCTCCCACCCTGTCGACGCGCGCCTCAAGAAACGGCTTAGCGACAGCCGTCTCGGAACCTTGAGTTTAGCTCAGGCACTGGCTATTGGGCCGGAGATGGGAATGAGAGTCGGACCCGGGACCGACGGACCGCGGGTACGTCCGTTGAATTTGGCGAGGACGCCGCCGCCGGGGAGTAGGCCTGCGCCGCCGAAGACGTCGCCGGGTGGGGGAGGGGCGGCGTTGAAGAGTCCGAGGTTGGATTTTGTGCCTGTGTCGCCTATTGTAGATCGGATTATGGGCGGTGGTAGTAGTGCTGCTGGGACTGGGGGTGCTGCTAAAGTTGAGGATGGGGTGGAGCCGGTGTCGCCGATTGATAGTGACGATGAGGAAGTTGGGGAGGATACGCAACGGCTTAGTTATGTGTCAGCGCCCAGCGCGCATTTCGATGGGGATGACTTGGTTTCGCCGGTGACTCCTCATGTTGAAGGCGATGAGGACTGGGATGATGGGCAAGTGAGTCCGCGGACGGTCAGTCCGCTTGAGAGTAAGAGGGGGAGTGTGGCATCGTAGGATGGTTGGTTGGTGCTGATTTCGGAGATTTTGTCATGTTTTATGACGTGTAGTGAAAAGTTTTAGGATGGTTCGTTTATATACCAGGCAAATTTCGGCTTTGAGGGATACCTGTATGAATACCCGGTGACCTTTATATGTTACTTGATTTCTGCACACCTAGGTATCTTTGACGTTGAATTGGGACTGTTACTTCTGTGTTCTTCTCGTGAAACGAGATCTGGAAGAAATTGCCGATATCTCGATAACGTGGGCTTTGACACCGTGGAACGTTTCGTGTCATCATGTATAGTAGCACATTCGGAGTTGGAATATCGCCATAGTTTCTCGTCGAAGTCACCACTTTCGGCTTTTTCGCAGATTCAAGTACTGTACCTTCCATTCTCATGATTGTTGTGGCTCACGGAGTCATCAACATGATGAAGGACCTTGTGGGTTCATCAATAAGTACCTAGTACTTACTAGATAAATTATTAGGTAAGAATTCGCATGCGCCCCTATTTGAATATAGATGTTAGCTCTTCCAATTTACCTCCTTAGTTGGATCTTTTTTAATCTATCTCCTGATATTCCTCATATTCATGGTTTCAAATAGTTGAACCAGAATACATTGTAGTTACTTAAAAATAAAATAAAACATGCAACTCCGACGACAACTCGTCTCCACTCTCAGCTTTGCTGCCGCCGCCGCCGCCCAGGTCTACCAGGGCTTCACCTATGGCTCAACCAACAGCGATGGGACATGTAGGGGCTATCCGGATTTCCGAGGCTTTTTCGAGCGCGCAAAGAACCTGGCAGGTACTGAGGGCCATTTCACAGCCGCTCGCTTGTACACGTCAGTCGAGTGCGGCACGGCAGCCGATCCGATCTCAGCATTCAAGGCCGCGATCGACACCGACACAGATATCCTTGTCGGGGTGTGGGCCAGCGCTGGCAGGGCTGCTTATGGGAATGAACTAGACGCACTTCTTACCGCCACTAAACAGCTAGGTACTGCTTTCACTGATCATGTCATTGGTATTAGTGTTGGATCTGAGGACCTCTTCCGAAGCAGCGTTCAGGGCCAGGATGACGACGCGGGGGCTGGTGCTTCGAGCGCTGAAATTGAAGGCTATATTGGTTGGATGAGGGATTGGGTTCGTGGTACAGCTTTAGAAGGCAAGCCGATCGGTCACGTTGATACTTGGTTAGTATTTCCCTTCACCTAGGTACCTTGAATACCTGTGTACAAGTCGAGCTCTAGCTGAACCTATTATGATAGGACCTCCTGGGTTGCCCCTGAAAATGCGGGCGTTGTCTCATCTGTTGATTTCCTAGGCCACAACGCATACCCGTACTTCGAGACAACTAGAATCAACGCCATCAAACAAGCCGCTGACAACTTCTGGTCCAGCCTTAGACAGACTGAGAGCGTTGCAGGTGGTAAACCCATCTTCATTACCGAAACAGGCTGGCCAAGCAGTGAGTTCCCCTCAATTTTGATGAATCTTATCAGATTCATAATCTTACCTTGTCTTTTTTTTTACGTCTCGAAGAAATGCCGTTGCTGATATGTTCGCTATGTAGTGGGTCCCCAACAACGAGATGCAGTTGCTTCTCTCGACAATGCGAAAAGTTATTATTCGCAGATTGGCTGCGCGCTCTTCGGCCAGCGCACTACCTTTTGGTACACCCTGGTTGATTCTAATATGACGCAAGCAGATATATCTTTTGCTCTTACTCCTATTGACAGCGCTACACCCAAGTTCAACTTGACTTGCTAAATGTGAGGAGGGACAGCATCTGGCTAGGTTACCCCGATGGCGTTTGATATGAGATATTAGGTACCTAGTATGTACTTAGAAGCTCGTATCTGTACTAAAATTTTAATGTCAATTCTATTCCCGGTGCAAAAACGATAGATGACCGGATACCTGCATGGGGCGGGATATGATGTACGGCATCGCCGACGATGCAGAATTTGCCGTCGCCATAAATTTACTGTCTCTCATAATTGACATTCATTGGCTCGAAGGACATCGAATGTATGCATTCAGTTCCTAATCAACTTATCTATGTACCTACCCTCAGATCCTAGTCCCTGGACCGTGTTCTGAATCTCTCAAGGTCGATGACACGCGAACCAATGAAACCGTCTCTAGGATCGCACGATCGCGGCCACACAGCAGCAATATTCTGCAAGCCACCAAGCCCATAAACGACGCCGCGACACTCGGGACCGAGCCGGGAAACCAGGTACCTATTCTAGTATGTTACGGCGGCACGAGCGTCTTTCAATTAAAACTTTGGCTGAGGCACCACACCGACCAGCCTTTCCGCCTGGGCTTGGGCTCAATTCGAAACTCGGACCCCCCGACACATGAGAGGCTTTTTCGCCCAAAGGATATAGATCTTCTGGTCAGCCCAGTCCTCTGATTTATCGCACAGTTCGATATCGAAATTGAATAAGACTTTCGCTAGAAGAAGTCTCATCTCGTGCCATGCCATACTGAAAAGACATAGTAGAAAAGTTAGCATTTCCTCGATACAGTACAAGTAATAGTCACTAGTATTGTGGCTGAGGTTTATGATCAAAGGGGCGTTGGAAGAGAATAGGAGTGGATGCTGGCTTACTTCATTCCTAAGCAGTTTCGCGGGCCAAACGAGAAAGGCTGTCTTGCATCGCGCTTATCGTGCTCATACTTCGGATCACCCATCCATCTTTCCGGGATAAAGGTATCTGGGTCCTTAAAGTTGTTCGGGTCACGGTAAGCCGATGTTGTGGACACGGAAACAGAAGTCTGGGGTGTCGTTAGAAATAGTTCATAACTTCGGACGCAATTAATGACGCCATGCAAAGACTTACACCTTCAGGAAGCCATTCTCCTAGCACCGTATTTCCGCCCTTTGCGATGGCTCGTGGCATCCCTTGGGGTACGGGAGGATACATGCGGAGACCCTCTTCAATGCAAGCATTCAGATAAGGCAACCGGGCTAGAGCCTCGAAACTCATCTGCTCATTCGAACCGAATGCTCCCCGAATCTCTTTAGTAACAATGTCCATGCAGCGAGGGTTCCTTAAGAGTAGGTAAGTAAGCCCCGACAGTAGAGTAGCAGTAGTTTCGGTACCAGCCGTCATGAACACCTCGGAGTTGGTATGCAGCTCCGGCAAAGATAGGAGATGCTCTCCGTCGCTAGAGAGAATTCCGCCCCATACATCAGGACGATCATTTCCTCTAGCGAGTCTGCCGTCCATACGATCTGCAGAATATTTATGATGTGAGACACGCATCTTTTCTACCGACTTTGGCTCAATCATCTTGAATAGCGCACCCAAAATTGGATATGATTGCAAGATCTGAAGCATGGGAATCAAAGAGATGGATTGAAAGACCATCTCGATCCAATGCGTATACTCGGACGTCCTTAGACAACCAAGAGATTCGCCATACGTCAACTCAGCCATGATGTCGAAGGTTGTCAGGTTATAAATCTTAACCATGTCGGCACTGCCTTTTGCTTGTAGAGCATTCTCCAGTGTCGTGGCCATAAGGTCGGCGTAACTTTGAAAGAGCCCCTCCTGTTCCTTGAGTGCCCTATCCGAAAAAGCGGGGGCCATAGCTCTTCGGACGACGGCGTGTCTTTCGAAATTGGGGATATCGGGTAGTGAAGGAGCGCCATTCTCTGGGTTGGGATAAAATTTCTTATCCCTGAAATTCTCCGTTCTTCCCTTCTGGTAGCCATAGATGTCTTTCCACGCTTGCGGTTGGGTGTAACTGATGTCGTTTGGCCCGAACCTGACGACCGGACCATATCGAGCATGAAGTTTCTGTATCCATCGAACTTGGTTTCCCCTTAAGGCGGCAATCCAATATGGGAGTTTCGTGATAGCGTTGATTCGGGGACCCGGAAAACGACTGAGGGGGTGAAAGACCGTCGATGACAGATATACCCAGACTAGGTATGTAAATATCTGCGTCACGTTAGATGATTCACTTTTTATATCAATTATATGAGTAGATTTTGCGGGTATTAACTTACTAAAGAATATAATATCATGGGTGTGTTAGGCCCTATCTTGGGCGTAAGCCATGCCGACGTTTCTATTGTCGTTGCACCTGACATGACTGATATTTTGCAGGTGTTCAAGACGGAGACCTCCAAGAATACCTACTTAAAGAGAGAAGCTCTGGATGAAAAGCAGAGCTACTTACCAAATTTAAGGCATTGGTCATCCGGTCTTCCCTGGTATTGTCAGAAAAATTGCGGGCCATGATTGGGAATAGCAATTGTTCGTTGGTAAGTCCGCCGTGCCCCTGCGTCGGACGATCTGTGCCGCATCGGCATCGCTGAACGTAAACAGCATTTGCGTATAATTGAAAACAAGTTCCATACTAGAACACGTCATTTGATTAGAAAGACTTCAATGTCGAACTGTACCTACGGTGGGATTTGTTCTAGGATGACTAAGTGTTATCGCTCCCTATATGACAGGTGCAATCTCCCGCTCTTTCACTCGCCTCTTTACATGGAGGATGTCTCAGCTCGAAACTCCTTATTGACCATAATTCTACCGGTCGGTATCGACTCCAGTGTGTAGTTTTCATGGACCCCATGTTGGAAGTTAGTCGATGAGGCACCTGCAGCCATTGGACGAAGTGAGACGTCCTCATCTTCAAGACGCTGGCGATAATAGGGACGTTGTATATACCTTCTCACAGCCCTTAAATGTGGGGGTCTCGGAAAAGAAGACTTCCTATTGGTCTTCCTTTTCCCTAGGCAACTGCGAAAAAGAGGCGCGTACGTCGGCAAGCAGCAGCCCAGCAGGCCCACGACGTTCTCTGCCAATTGCCAGAATAATGTTCCTGCCGTGTACCATGTTATATCCGAGAAGAACGTGGACGGCTCAGTCGCCGAGAAACTAGTAACCCATTGGAAGACAACGATCCTAGTAACGCCAATCGCTATGACACTATCTTTCCGGTTAGAGCCATGTCATGCGTCGGGTTTTAAACGGCGTTAACGAAATACACTTACATAGTTCCCAGGAGGAAAATACCGCCAGCTGCAAGTTTCTGGCGTAGTGGAAGTTGCAACATGTACAGATGAGGAAGCGGCACAACGAAAATGATGCAATCGAGAATCAAGTCAGAGACGGCCATAGTGAGGTAGAATGGTTGAGCTTTGATGCAAAAACCGTCATATTCGATTTCGTAATTGGACCAGAGGATCGCCACAGGGGTACATTGAAAAGCACAGGCCAGCGTGAAGGCGGTGCCCCAGAGCATCGTTACTCCGATGAGAGCGTCATTGACGATACGAGAGGAAGGACAAGAAAAGAACCGGCGGTAGAAGAATAAAACTGAGAGTTTAATAACCCATAGACCAGTAATCCCGACCAATTGGTACGCGTATCTGGTTTTCTCAAAGATGTATAGCTGCGCTGTATGCGCGACCTTCCCGTCAACTAGCTGCTGGCGAGTGCTTAGCCCCCCTTTTGTGGTCGCTATGAGTGTTTATATCAGCTTGCAGTTTGAAAATGAGCCTTCGAAGGGTTACTACATACCAATGATCTGGATTATCGAGAGCCCAATACATATTACCCTATTTACCTACGTTAACATGACTAGTCCGTAAAAGACAGGGAACGATGTGACGTACTAGATCGATGTCAGCCAGTGTGGTCATTGGAGAAGTGTTATACGTACCATCGATATAAAAGCGATCCAGTCATCCACACCAAGTTTCGCTGTTGTAATCAAGCGTGCGTAAAACCTAAGACTTACGGCAACGATGACAACTATTATAAATAATAGAGCTGTTCCAACTAAAGAACGCTGTGGGTATGGGTTATAATTTGGATCATGGTAAGGGTTCTCCATCTTGATAACTTAATTGGCGGGGTAGTTACTTGAGATAGCGAGCTGCCGAGAGAAAATGTAAATAGATCACTTTCCACAATTATATATTTAATAGCCGAAATGCTCTACAGAACAGGAGATCAGAGACATGCATGTGTACCAAGGAAGCCAGGCTGTATTCTATCATCGGATAGCTGGATCATGTACCCCCAAAATATCAATTTGCAACTAGAAAATTCCACTTACTACGTCGGTGAAAACAACACATTCGATCAACTGGGGGCGAACTAGCAAAGTAATACACATACCTAGTAGGCACTAGTATGCCTACCCAAGCTCCAGTGACATTTTCGCAGGCTTAACCCGACATGATGTGAAGATAACCGTCTCATGGAGGGATATTCTTAGAATTCATCGTTTGGCGAACGACGATGTGATCTCAATATGGTCCATGGCTGTATTAGTAAGTACGTGTTTACTAGCGGTACTTGTGAGACTTGATGAATATCTCTTCATTGGGTAGGAATAAGCGTGAGAAGAGGGATGCTGGATTCAGCTTTCAAGTTCACCGAAAACTTCAAGCGCCTTGAAGAACTGTATTCACAAGCTACCACCCTGGCATTACACAGCCGAGACACACTTCGGAGTGGCTTCCATCTTGTAACATAGAAAGGCAATTGAAGATGTCGTTCGGGCGCGAGAACGTGCATTGTGAGCGGCGAATTATTCCTAATTTTCCGTGACGTTACCTAGAAATGTGTTGAGTTGGTACGCTGAGTCGTTTGTAGGAAGCATAGGCCGCGATGCGCGCTGGCGCCCATTCATGTGATTTTATTTCTGACATTAACAGAGTATGAATACAAGGGTATCGATATAATAGAAAATTGATTCCACTGGCATTCTCACAAAAGAGCCATCTTGAATTTTGAAAATTCAGAGAACTATGTATGTAGAAATAAGAGGAGAGTGAAGGAATTCAAATGGAAATGAGACAGGTGGGGGTTGTCGTGCATAAATTTGTATAATTATATGGATGTCATGTGACTTGTGTAACCTGCGGAACTAATGTCAACCCCCTGTCCACCATCATCCGAAACTGTCTCCACATTTATCCCCTTTGTTCAAGTCAAATTCCCCCAAAATGATGATTCCGAATTTCAGCTTCTCTCATGTAATAGCATCTGTCTTAAGTGGTAGAGGTTTTAAGGCGAGGCGAGAATCGCCCATAGCCGTACACCCTAAGCGGTTAAATCATGACTCGCCTTATCAAACAAACGGCTCCGATCCGGCCTCCTAATTCCCTTGTACCGGGCTGGAAGCGGCAGGCAAACCTCCGATATGTCTACACCCTCACAGCCTTCGTTTCCGTCAGAGCTTTCCTCTTTGGCTGGGACCAAGGAGTAATGGCCATGATCATCGCAGATGAACGATGGCTGAGGTTGATGCAACCCTCTAACGACTGGAGCGTGGGCTTTGTCATAAGTATATACAATATCGGCTGCGTCATTGGCGCTATGACCACCGGTTTTTTCGCAGACGCGTGTGGCCGTGAGAGAACGATATCTCTGGCAAGTACGGTATTCATCATCGGCGCGTTGATCCAAGCCGGATCTTATACTATTGCCCAAATCGTAAGCTTCAAATATGCCTACTTCCGTTACTAAAGAAATCTTATTATGAAAGTTAGACTGATTTTAGTCGCACTAGAGCGTCGGCCGCTGGATTCTCGGGCTCGGTGTTGGCGCGTATTCTGCCGGCGTTCCGCTCTACATTTCCGAGATCTCCCCGGCTGAGCTCCGTGGTAGGATAGTGGGAATCGAGTTGATGATCCTTTGCTTTGGTGAAATGGTCGTATTCTGGATTGTCTATGCCTTTTATTTCCTCAATTCTGACGATTGGTGGCGCGTTCCGCTCGCAATCCAGGTCGTGCCTGCTCTTATCCTTGCCGTGGGCTGTTGGACCTGGGTACCCCCTAGTCCGCGCTGGCTTGTTGCTGAAGAAAGATACGAGTGTGCGCTTGAAGTCCTGTCAAGGCTCCATGGGTCTGAAGCCGCCGAGCTCGAAATTAGCGAGATCCGGAAGACTGTAGCTGAAGAACAAGTCGTTACGCAGGCCACCTGGTCAGACATGTTTAAACCTCCGGTCTTGAGAGTGACTGTATTGGGTATCGTCATCCAAATGTTCCAGCAAATAACTGGGACTAATGGGATATTTTATTATGCACCTTCGCTCTTCAAGAAAGGCGGTATCACGGATCCTACCATGGCTAACCTAGCCACCGGAGGTATCGGTGTCGTGCTATTTCTCAGTTCCTGGATACCAATTTTCTATTTTGATCGTTTTGGGCGCAAGACTTGGTTCCAATTTGGTCTTATAGGAATGTTCTGTGCTCTAATTGGAATATGTGTTCTCCAACAGCACGCATTGGACTACCCAAACAGTCCTGCCAATAATGCTATCGTTATCTTTCCGTATATCTTTTATACGTTCTTCAACATGAGCTGGAGTTCGGGCTCATGGACTTACGCTGCCGAGATCTTTCCAATTTCTTTACGTGTAAGTCATCATCCGATCATTGATCGATGTATTGCTAATTTATTTTTACGTAGGCAAAAGGCAATGCTCTATGTACTGCTTCCCTCTGGATGTCAAACTTTGTGGTAGCCCAAGTGTCTCCTCCCATCGAGAGTGCCACAGGTTATGGTCTTTATGCGCTATTTGCAATCATCTGCATCATAGCATTCTTCTTCGTGCGTTATGCTCTTGGTAAGTTATCCTTGTAGTATGTCTTGTACGCATTCTAATCAGTTGTAGTTGAAACAAAGGGGCGGTCACTCGAAGAGATGGCAGAGCTTTTTGGGGTCGACGGAAATGAGAAAGATGAAAGATTGCAAGATTCATCAAGGGAAGGTAAGTGCATAGAAAGACATCCAAGCCAATGGTTCTTCGGCAGAGTTCATATTCCACAACTCCTTGCCCTAATACATGACATGCTGATGAACCTGTACCACTATAGGGTTGCTCCAATATAATCCAAGAGAGGAAGATTCTACCTACTAGCCTGCTAGGTAGGTACCTAGTTGGTAATAACTCCGAGAGTACCGAATATGCAGTAATGAGGAGTGGTAATCCGCAATGTTCCAAATTTCAGTCGTCTCATCAGTGCGATATAGTGGACGCGATAGCATGCTAGACCGACCAGAACCCATGGCAGCACATGGCCGATTTCTATTGGGGGACATTACGAATTAGGAATATCTTCACTTGCTTAGTTCCAACATGCATAAGTTGTTCCAATGTCTTCAGTTCTGTGCCGGTCGTGTGCATAATGATAGCGAAACTCGCTCGAGATATAATGAACGAACATTTCAACAGATACCATACCCCTAGGTACCTACCTTCCTTAGTTACTAATAGTATTAACATGTTATAAAACAATTAAAAAATGTCGGAATCTGCCATAGTCGCGAGGACCAATCTAGTCTCGAGGCTTAAAGGTCGTGTGGTGACGCCGGATGATGAACGATACCAATCCGAGAAGAATTTCCCCTGGTTAGTTCATCTTTCAAATTAGAGAAAGCGACTTGCTGCGGACGACAGCTAAGAGCTATCCAGGGAGCTAGTGAATTACTAACATGTTTCTTCCAGGTCTCAATTGTCTTGGCTTCCAGCCGCCTGTTACGTGCAGCCTCATACCCCTGACGAGGTTGCTACTGCACTGAAATGCATTAAGGAGGCTGGATCTCCGTTCGCTATCCGGTGTGGTGGGCATAATTGCAACACCAATATTAGCAGTGCGGACGGCTCCGGAGTTGTGATCGATCTGTGCAACATCAACTCCCTTTCGCTAGATAAAACGAATGGTATTGCTCACGTCGGTGCGGGATGCAACTGGGGGCAAGTATACGCTTTCCTTGAGGAGCACGGCCTCACTGCCATAGGGGGGCGACAGAAGGACGTTGGAGTAGGGGGGTTTCTTCTTGGAGGGGGCATGTCTGCATTTTCCAACCTCTACGGATTAGGAGCAGACAATATTATAAACTTTGAAGTAAGTTAAAAGAGTACCTGTGACAGCCTCGACCATCTACTAGGCGGATATTGATTTTTCCTGTCCAAGGTAGTCCTTGCGAACTCGACAATAGTGAATGCGAACAATAATGAGAACTCAGACTTGTATAAGGCTCTAAAAGGGGGTGGTTCTAACTTCGGTACGTTATCCCTCTACACCTCTACACCTAATAACTCAAAACAACTAATAACGCCCCAAAATCAGGTATTGTGACCCGGTTTGATATCCAGACCTACGAGATCAAAGTCCAATACACTTTAAACTTATATGACCGAGCGGACTACACCAGCATCCTGCGTGCCGCTATCGAGGTACAAGAAGCGATGGAGACAGATCCAAAATACGGCATGTTTGTCACGTTCTATCCTACGATGTGTTTCGTAGGTCTTTTCTACGCCGACTGGGTTGAAGAGACCCCAAAAGCTTTCCAATCATTCTTCAATCTCAAAAGTCTATTAAAACCCATGGTACCTACCACGAATGGCACCATAAAGTCGCTCGTGGACTCTCTAGGGCCCGCGACTCATCTTCGGTAAGATCTCGGGACGGCCTTCTCACACTTAGTCTATTCTAATCGTAAAGAAAGACGACAGCTCCACACAGTCAGTACCAAATTCTCATATGATATGTACCTCGATGTACATAAACACTGGCTGGGAATGTTGGAAAAGTACCCAGACGCTGGCAACTTGTTCTACGCCATACAGCCCGCGTCAACGGCTGTTGCGCAGGTCTCAGAGGCCCGTGGCGGGAACTTAATGGGGATAGAGCGCGAACCGCAGACTTGTAAGCTTCTAGGTTAGAAGTAAACACTGCAAGAATTCCAATTAACAGTCTAATAGGGTGGGCATTTGCCTCCGAATGGGAAGACGAAGCGAACGATATATCGGGCCACCAAGGGGCAAGCGAGCTTTGCTCAGGCGCGCAAAAGATTGCCCAGGAAAAGGGGCAGTTGCTTAATCATCTATTCATGAATGACGCTTCGACTTCTCAGAACGTGCTTGCAAGCTACGGCGCAGATAACGCTAAGATATTACAGGAGATAGCTATTAAGTACGATCCGGAAGGGGTCTTTCAAAAGCTGCAGATAGACGGGTTCCTGATACGGAAGATGTAGTTAATGCTTGGAATCCTAGAGATTGACGTCAACATAGAGTGAGCCCCTTAGCTTGAATCACTGTGCTTTAGCAACACTTTCCGCCCTGATCTTAGCCCCGTGCTCTTGGAAATTCTTGGTTCCCTTCAGCATTCCATTTCACATCAGACCCAGGCCATGTCCGCGTAGGTCATCTTATCCATACTTTTCTATATGTAACGCTTTAAAGCGTGGGGTGGGTAGCACAAATCGGACTACGGGCGCCTTTCTGTTGTGTAACCACGGCCGACAAGATGGAAATCTTACATCAATCACAGCTTGGGAACGTAGGTACATGGTGATACCTAGAGAGGTGGCTGGCATATAGCTTTTGCACCTGGGACGGTGCATGGTCTGTGGCTTTATGATATATGATAAATCTACATAGATACCCCTACATAGGTAAATGAAGGGGTGATAAAGATGACAGCTGAGCCGGGATTCGGGTAGCCACAGGAAGCTGGTTTGATATATTAGAAGAATGTACTTGAGAAGTATTACCTAGGTACCTTGGCGTGTTTAGATTACCCAGCGCCTATCTATTAGTAACGGAATTTGAATTCCTTCATGGAGCTCCCGTTAAACTAGTACATAATTTTGTAACAGAACCCCACGAAAAGGAATTCATGTTCCTAGCTACCTCTTGGTCGAAGCGCCGTCAGTGCCATGGATGCACGCGCGAATCAAATTCCGCATTCAGTCTCCGGGGAGCGCTGTGGGCTCCGGCTCTCACGTTGCAAAGCGCCATGTTTGCGGAACACCACTCCTCCCTCGACTGTAAGAATGAAAGCTTATTTAATTGAGGCTTCTATTGCGTCGCGACCGGAGGGCGCAGTTCATATAGCTAGCTACCTGATTACCGGCTTGAAGACCTATTGAACAGGCAACCGTCTTATCACTTCTGCTTGTCCCTGTACATCAGAACGGGAGAGGAGATGACCGAGTCCAAACCAACGTACGTCCAGGTTCGAAGGTCGAGGTATTCGCTGTCTACCTTACTCAAAACACACATACTCAACAATGGAGTGCAATCAGTGGCAGCCCAGCCGGCCAAGTCTGGCACGTTCTCTTCATTTGAATCCCACTCAGAAGACGCCAGGTCGCAATTATCATGTAACAAAACAGTTCGACCACCATCAAGCCAGAGATTACATAATGTCGAAGCGGATAGTCTGTACACTGTGCCAGGCTTCTTGCTGCTGAACGAGCAGAAGGCCATCCTTACGCCAACGATGGGACCGGAATTAAACCTTCACGAAACCATCATCAACGTTACGCCACCAAAAATCGACCAAGTTGTGGTCCGTATAGCATGGACAGGTCTTTGCGGCAGTGTTAGTCAAGCTCTCGTCGTCCCAACCAACGACGACTTTCCTCTTACCAATTTACTTGCAATCAGTCCCCTTACCTAATATCTTGACACCAGGACGCAGCATTTAGCGTCGGCCCGAAACCGGGCTTCCCAGCGCAAAACCATATCGCCGGCCATGAAGGCATCGGCCACATTGTGCAATCCTGGAGCCCAGCTGACTTGGGCAAGCCCGTCGCGTTGCGGTATATGGCATATTCCTGCCAGGCCTGCAAATACTGCCTCCGGGGCCTCTTCACTTCCTGTCCCAAGCGCGTGAATTTCCCGCAGCACTTTAACGGTTCGTATCAGCAATTCGCCACAGTCCCTCGCCACACGTTAATTCCCTTGCCGGACTACGTTTTCGACGGCGAAGGCGTTAAGAGCGGGGTGAGCCCGGCGACTTACACGGCAGCGCTCTGCTCGGGAAGCGCTGCGGTAAAAGCTCTCAAAGCCGCCAACCCTAAGGCGGCTGATGTGGTCGTCGTATTCGGCATTGGCGGCGCAATTGGCAATCTTACGGGACTAATAGCGAAACACGTCTACGCCGCCAAAGTCATCGGCGTAGACGTCAGTTCCAAAGCAGGAGATCCTAGTTTAAACAGCAAAACCAACAACGCCGTGTGCGACGTGTTTCTCTCAGCGCCCGAGACGGAGGCGCAAGAGCGGAAGTTCGCGTCAGAATTGATGCAGACTTGTCGGCGACTGAGAGGGCCAAACGAAGTATTCGATCACGCGGCAGACTCCTTGATTTGCTGCGCGAATCGTATAGCCGGCTTTAAGAACCTGGTAGACTATGTGTGCGATGGAGGCACGATTATCATTAACGGGTAAGGACTCGTCCTAGGATAACGCAGAGTCTTCGCAATTGCGGATCTCTGAGGCTAATTTCTCTAACCTTTCATAATAGGGGCCCATCGGATGGCGAGAGGTTGGACTTCCCACTATTCGATATTGTTGAGCGGCAGATCAACATCCACGGCCATCTCATGGGGGGTGTCACAGAGATGTATCAGTGCCTGGAATACATCCGGGCGGGATTGATCAAGCCCCGGATCCAAGAGATCGAGCTTTCGGAAATACCACGATATTTGAAGAATTTCAAATGTCTTCGAATTCTGGCAAGGTGGTAGCACGGATCAACGGACTATTGTCAATTCGGCCGGTGCCATCATGATTTGTGGCTAAATGAGATGAGACGACATGCGTGGTATGGTAGGTTATATGAGTGTAAATCTGATAATATATAATAGAGTCGTAGGGATATATGTGAGCTGGTCTTCTTGGGATGAAAAAAAAATGATTCTAATACCCAAGTCGTCAAAATCTATGACCTCTGCACATGGATTCTAGTAAGAATATCAAACCCGCTATAATCATTGGGAAGGGCGTCAGAGAGAAACATAGGATTGGATTCCATGTAGGAGAAGTTATCCAAAGCTTCCGTGATATCAAATCCAGCGACCATATGTTCGTTTCCTGGAGAGGATCCGTGAAACAATCCGGTCTCAAAAGTCTCCGAAGCCGGACGAGGTCTCATGTCACCATCCCATAGAGCGGGGACCGTTGTACTTCTGGAGTAAGGTTTATCGATGGTAAGGCAGGGCCTGTTTTATCCAGGACATTTGAGAAATCCGATGTAGAGCTGTCTGCGAGCCCCTCAGAGTCTACACTATGAAATTGCTCGACGGAACCACTTCCGGCCACTGAACTTGATTGCGTCCGCACTGTCGATTCCCGAGAGGATTTATACAGCCTCTCCAGACCCTGACGAATTCGTTTCGCAGGATGCCAAGAGGCCGAAAGTTCATCCAGCACCGTAAGACCAAGTTCAATGTTCTTGCTATTACTTGCGGCACTGACACCTTGCCACTCGTGGGTACCGGCGCTGATTAGTATCAGGACCGCAGACAGGGTGCAATGCGTTGCGGTAATGGGGCTTTGGCGAAAACTAGTGAATCGACGCCGGTATTTGGTTGCTACACTACAAATGTCAATCGCTGCCTGATAGCTCATTCTTCGAGCAGCTTTTGGGATAAGGTTAGTTCAAATTGTAAGACAGCTTCAAGCGGAATTCTGGGGCAATTTCTGGAGCAAACGTACACTCATCCTGAGATCGTAGGAGTGATGGCTTTACGAGCAATATAATGGAAGTGTGATAGACCATGTGGAGAATATAAATTGCAGGTTGGTCCTGCAGGATTCCATTATACTCTACCCCTAGCTCTTTCGGGAGATCGTAATACCAATTCTTCAGCTCAAGTGTAGTCTTTGAGATGAACAAGTCTCGTTCTTGTCTTGGCATTCGCGACTTGGGATAGTATCTGTATGCTTGTTAACCATCGTCACATTCCAACTAGGTGAAACAAGCTTACAGCGCAAGAAGAATTTGCTCGACTATACGGCAAACCGTAACTAGAGACCTAAGGATCCTATCTAATATGGAGCCCGAAGCCTCTTGATCTAGTCTATCCTTAGACGAAGTGGCCGGCGATCTTGGCGCTGGTAAACGAACGTTCGCCTGAGATTCCTGGGAGAATGTATTTAGCGATTTAGTGTTTACTTGAGATTTTTGGATGAACATACTAGCATGGTACAGACTCTGCCGAGGTATGTGGACGATAATTTGTCCAAACAATACAATGTCCAGTATATCCTTCTCCTAAGCTCGGGCTTCAACCACCCTGTCGAAATCACATTAGCAGGATCAAGATTGAGCCCCATATCTAGCGCGAGACGAGCCGCCATGCCAGCATGTAGCCAACCGGCGGCATCTGATCCGATAGCCTGACTCAATCAGCATTTCAAGAGGATACACTTCAAGTTCGATGCTACGTACAACGTAAACAATGCCTAATATAGACAGTGATTGTATTGTTGTAATGCTTGGCCATCGTAGCTCATAGTGCAATAAGATCTCGGCCTTCTCAAGAAAATAGACACCAGCGGTCTTCGGATCATCTGGAACTGATCGCGTCCCCTCGTGGTGACCAAGGCGGCTTGCGACAGCTAAGATGCAGTTCAGTAACAAGGGACTAAAGTATTTGCCTTTAGTTGCACGATGATCGCGGAATAGCTTCTCATCAACGACCTGAACCCAAGGCTGCTCCCACTTGAAATAAATCTGAATAAGCTCTTCTTCAAGTTCTGGACTGATAGGCTGCTCGTGAATGGTATCTTGGCAGAATTGATTGATCCGCAGACGTGTAATTTCTGCCTGGGAATCGCCGCCTGTCGCTGGTTGGTTTTGTGGGTTGTCGCAGATATCGTTGCCGAATTCCAAGCGGCCGCTAGCAATGCCAAAATACCTGGCCTCGCCGTCACTATCGAAGTTGAGCAATGCATCTTTTGATAAAGTGCCGACACAAACCGGACCGCTTGCTCCTTGCTGGTTTGACGACTGCTGGTCGTCCACGCCAGCCGTTGCCTTGAGAGTCCTTGCTACAGCTGTTTCTACGTTAAGTGAATGAGCCTCCAGTGTGCGTTCCAAGATGTTGATGCGTTCTCGTAACATATGAACGTAGGACTTTGGAGCAGGTCGCCTCCCATCTTCCACTTTGGGATAGGTACAAGTCAGAGTGCGTTTGCTACATCGTGAACAAACGGGCGTAACACCGTCACACTGGTAATGGGTTAGAAGTTAGTGAAGGGTTAGTGATAGGATGCAGGCCACCATGAAAGATAGAATGGCAGTGAATCGGGAGGTGACTGAGCTACCTTCGCATGTCGCTTTCTACAGGGCTCGCAGGCCGTTGTGGCATACTTTCTCTTCATAACGGGTATACGCTTCTGAGAAAGTGGCAGGGGCGCACTCATGCTATCCATTTGATTCGGGATGAGAGGCTCCTGGCCGAGTGCTATCCTTCTACATGAGAGTGATACATTTTGCAAAGATCCTGTTCGCGATGTAGCGACTGTCTGATTGGGACAACGCGCGGTGAGAAGATGTTTGAGGTAAGAGAATCAGGATGGCGGAATTCAATTTCCGCGGGAGTCCGGGGTCTCGCGATCCCCTCATCTCCGCACAGCTGCCGCGCAGCTGCTGCTGTGTGCTAGCAAAAGATTAATTAAATGGAACCCGTCTGTTCAGAATGACATCAGATAATGCAGGTAGTGTCACGTGCTGCGGATGACAAATACAAAATCTATGAGCCAATTGTATTAAATCGATCACGCATTTGCAAGCTTACATAAGCAAATTTCTCAGACCAGTTTCGCTCGTTTTAGTTTAGGTTTTTAAATCTTAAGAAATACATCAACAATTTGATTTATGACTAATCTCCTCAAACCCTCAATTATCTCGGATTCTCAGGCAGCATATCAAGCCGAAAATTGCGCTCGTTAAGAAAGCCTACCTCGTTGTCCAGCTTTGAGCTATGGGCCTTCAAGCTCTAGCAAATTAAGATGCTTGGAACGAAGAATGATGTAGCTTACGAGAGCAGCCCAAAAGACCCATGATTCGATTATATGAACCTCAATATTAAAATCGCCAGCTTCTTCTTCCAATTCCTAACGACATAGCATTTCACAATGTAGACGTCGGTCACTGAACCTACGCCAGTAATCGGTCATTTTTCGCACAGACCCCTTCAAGTTCTTTTTGAGATCTCTTTACCAATATATTCAGATCTTAGATAATCTCGTATCTTGCCTTCGTGTAAATCTGCTGCGAGCTCTTAACTGCGCCCCAAAGAAATACAAGACAAATATTCCGGCGATACAGAGTGCACAGCAACAGCCCATGACCGTCATACCTAATTCGATACCCATGCTATCATATAAGGGATGAGACCAGAGTACCCCAGCAAATGCAACGACTCCTCTTATAAGTCCGTTTCCGCTAAAAAGAGAAGCAGTGTAAGCTGGGTATGATAGCGTGATGTAGACATAGATAGTCTGGACGACGACCACCACGTTACCTGAGACCAGCATTGTGCCAATAGTGGGGACAATCCAATGGATCCCAGCCCTCGACGTCCAGGCGAAAATAAAGATCCCGGCAGGTATGAGAAAGGATGCAAGCATGGCTGGTGGCAAGCGACCCTCTGGTGAGACGGGACGACCGATCTTGTCCATATTGTTGACGTAACGTATAAAGAACGCGTACGGAATGAAGCTAAGACCAACAGCGATCAGAACGGAGATGAAGACGAGCCCTATCTCGCCGAGGTTCATGCCATATATGTCGCCATATACTAGCGGAAAGAATTCAAAAAAGGAGTAGTAGATGGCGTATACTAGTCCGCAGTAGATGCTCGTGAACGAAATCGATGGATCTAGGAGATTGAGCTTCCATGGAACAACCAGGGATTGGTAAAATCGGCCAAGCGTAGTCGTACTACCCCGAGCTTGTCCGAGTTTCGGCACGCAAAGTTCCTTGCTAGCTATAGCTTGGAGACGCGCCGCACGGCGGTATAGGATGTTGGCGTGAGATGTTTCGGGGAGAAAAAGCTGATCGATCGCTTGTCAGAAACCTAAAGATGCCTAGTACTGTGTTGTACGAGGCAGAACTTACCAGGAGAATAAACCCCGGTCCACCCATCAACATAATTTCCCATAAGCTCCATCGCCAGCCCAAGACTGGCGTGCTGAATCCTGCTATTATCGTACCAATAGATGGACCTGCCAAACAAACCATAGCAAATGCAAATAGTGCGTAAGGCTTGGCTGCGTTGCTACTCACGTCACTCAGCGATGCACCGCTAGTGGCGAGAATAGGTGATCCGAATAAACCCTGGAAAAATCGGAGGGCCAGCAAACTTTCGATGCTTTGGGCCAGTGCCGTGGGGATAGAAATAACTATGAAAATGCCGATGGAAATCAAATAAGGGATATTGCGCCCTACCGAGGGTAGTTCAGAAGGAGGCGAGAAGAACATCGGGCCAATACCGTAACCAAGGACATATAAAGCAAGGCCAAGGCTCGATATCGTAGGGGACACGCCAAACACCTCCGAAACTTGCGTTTGTGCAGGCGAGTAAATGGAAGCTGACATGTATACAGAGACTGACACATAGTACATGATGAAGTGCACCCTGAACTTCTTCCATTTGGACCAGTTCTGGGGGTTCGCCGGATCTGCAGGCCCGTACCAATCAACGAGTATAATCTGATCTGAGAAATCAGGATGCTGATCGACCATATTCATAGCGTCAGGAAGCTGCGACTCGTTGTAGACGGGTTTAGCACTGCTGGGATCTTGTCGCCGCGTATCATTCTTGTCCAAAGCATTGCCTGTAAATGAGGATAGAGGAGCGTTGGTTATCACACAGCTGCGACTAGCACATGTAACGCAATCGGTCTTGCTGGGTTCTGGAGCCGACACAATTCCATCCGGGCCAGCCTGCCTCATCGTCGCCAAGGGGATGTTGAAGTCATGTCTTTCTTCCGGAAATGGGAAGTATCGTTTACCTCCCAGCATTCGAACCGCGGAGGCCAGAGGAGTGTCGGCAAGGAAGGTCAACATCGTCGGTGTCGTATCAACAAGAACCGCAGCGGAGGCGACGGACGCAACATTGATATCGTACAAGACGATGCTACGAAAACGCAGCCCTATCCTGCTTGCTTGGGAGAATCAAACCATGGATTTCAAATTACATGGCTAGACATATACTAAACAATGGACATATGGTCCCATTTTGCGGAATACATATTCCTACCATTAGTAATGGAGAATGGACACCGCACCCCTTTTGGCATATACTACGTAGGTCCGGTCATCAAGTGACTAGGTACCGAACAAAGATGACCGCGGGAGCTATCTCTTTGACCCTTATTCCGGCGGTAACATCAATAAAAGCTTATTCTTATTAGCTATAAAACCTTGTAAGGATACTGGATCTTCCTCATTGATTAACTAGGCTGTATAGGTATCGAACTAAGTGGATTTGTTGCCTTCTATTAATCAAAAGGATACCTGTCTAGGTATCTATTAGCAAGCCCAAGATATCGAGAACGGCGCACTGTAATGTATCGCAGTAAACTGGAAGCTACCTTAAAGGATCCATAACAAGTATGATTATATTAAGGGGATTTTGACTGGTAAGAGAGCAACTACTAGGTATTCAACTCGACCGCCTGTGCTGTTGACAATAACCTCGTCGATCTTGACGGGGCCGATACGCCAATTGAATTTGCACCGCGTACTTAGATACACTGTATTTACACTGTATTTTACCACTAAGCCTTTATAAGTTATAGGGAGCTTAGGCGGCTGGTTACACGATGTAAAAATGATCTGGCTGGAGGGCGGAAGTTACGGCTATCGATCAGGATAAGATTAATCACGTGCTCAGTGGCACGTGGACGACGAGCGTCTCATTATGTAAAGTTATCTTATCTTATCTACGTGGCTTCCAAATGGAACCCTGACCTTCAGTTCTCGCGTCGTTCACGATAGGAGATCATATTCCGAACCATGGATGTTGAGAAACATCAATGATTCCTACAATTACTCACAGTATATTTCGCATAAATGCGGAGATTATGAGGTAGTACTACACTCCCGACAGCTCTAAAGACTCCGCAACATGGGCTATCTAAGAGAAAGGCTGGATCTCGCAAGGGAATCAAAGCTAGCTATCTCTGCCGCCGCGCCTCGTTTCCGTTGGACCCCTTAGCGCGTAGGGTAGACTCCTCCTCACCTGAAATTGAGATACGGGGAAAGTATGGATAGATATCACAGTCGACGGGATACAAGTTCCTATTCGATAGCGGCTGGTCCCATCACCTATGCTATAACTTCGATATCACCGATGTTCAAATCTATAAATGAATAGATCTAATCCGAGAGATGTTGTTTCGTAATCGATCATGAATCATTTACCTCGATCGTAAGGATGTTTGGACTTACACAATTGGAGGGCAACGCCCTGAGAGCAGCCATTCTCGGCGTCTGCGGCCTATGTTTCTGCTTGCTAGGCTACGACCAAGGTGTTTTGGGTAGTTTGATTGGCCTGCCTCGTTTTTTGGCCTCGATCGGGAGTCCTGATGCTTCGATGCAAAGTTTAGTGGTTTCAATCTATAGTGTCGGGTGCATGGTAGGTCCCTTAAAGCCCCCTTAGTAACGGGCTGATCTGACAAGCAATCCTTTTAGCTTGGGTGCCTGCTGGCGGCGATCTACGGACTCCGGCTCGGCCGCCGCAATTGCATTCTGATCGGATGCTGCTTGGTAATGGTTGGCGGTAGTGTCCAATCAGCAGTCTACCACATCGTCCAGATGATAATCTTTCGAATTATTGCCGGCATGGGAACTGGGATGCTCTCGTCGACCGTACCGGTGTGGATTTCGGAAATCTGTGGCCCCACGAAGCGAGGTCAAAAGACTGCTTTACAGTTGACCTTTGTACTGACGGGGAATGTGGTGGCCTACTGGATAGAATACGGTGGGTGCCGCGTCCGACCTAGGAAGATGTCCGTTCGCCGTCGCTGACAGAGAGTAGGTACTACGCAGTTCGACAGCGATATATCCTCCCGCTTACCGCTGGCCCTTCAATGCGCGTTTCCTCTGCTCGCCTTCTTGGTCACTATCGATCTACCCGAGTCTCCCTGTGTCCTGTATTATTGTGGCCGGACCGCGGAAGCAGACCGTGTGCTCTGTCGGTTGCACGGAGTGAGAGGAGCCCCCGAGGACGATCCTGCTACAGCCGCGGAGAAGCAAAGGATCGTCGAAAACATTGAATTTGAACGCTCTGTGGAACAGAGCAGTTCGATTACGTGGAGAAACGTTTTTTGGGACGATTCGCCTATGCGTAATAGCCGACGTCTTGCTATCATCGTGGTACTTCAGGGGCTGCAACAATTGAGTAAGCGCTGGTCATCGATTCATGATATACATATGCTGAAACTCAGTCGCAGGCGGATGCAACGTTATTGCTTACTATCAAACAACCCTCTTCAATCAGTCGGTGGGCCTCGATGACCATACTTCCAGATTACTCGCAGGGTGCTCTGCTCTTTGCTTCTGGGCCGGCACTCTACCGGCCATATACCTTATTGAGAAATTAGGCAGAAGAAGGCTTATGCTGTGGGGCTCTGCTGGTTGCTTTGCCAGCATTCTCACTTTCGCTGTCCTTCTCGCGCTAGGAAATGGTGACAAGGCTCGTGGTTGGGGCGCTGTTGCTATGATATTCGTCTTTGAATTGTACATCGGTTCACACAGCCATTCCTACCATCTAACTAACCGGCAATAGCATCTACGGAGCTTCATGGACCAGCGTCGTGTGGATCTATAGCGCCGAGATCAGCCCACTACGCTTCCGCCACTTCAACAGCGGTCTAGGAGTTCTCTCGCAGTGGGCAATGACGTTCCTCACAGTCATGATGGCACCGCCGGCTATTGCCAGCACCGGGTGGAGAATATACATATTCTTTGTTGTTTTTACTTTCCTCCAGCTTCCTTTCGGTATGAGGTAATGTCAAAGCCGCAGTGAAGAACAGGCGCTAACAAATCCCTAGTATACTTCTTCTGTCCAGAGACCGCCGGCCGCACACTCGAAGAGCTTGATGGCTACTTCACTAGTAAACTAGTGACGGACGGACGGATCATGTCATCTGACGAAGTCATATATGTGCCTGAAAAGAAGCTTAGGCCTGCTAAAGAGGATGCCCTGTAGTCGGATCACTATCGTATCTGTCGCCACCTATCATCGATATGGCCTAGATTAAGTTCGCCGTTTAGCATTGTGTTGTCTTATCGAGAATTTGCAAGGCAAGATTGTATCAGTATTTACCAGGAACTGTCGGGCGGTCGTGCTAGTATCTGAACCGATGATAATAACGTCTTGCCTATATTTATCGCCACAGACTCAAGCCATGCACCACATCCTTCAGCCGGGTAGCTTCGAATACCTTGTCTTCCGTCCATGAATATGGCTTTCCTTTCGATCGGTCGGTCTCCCGATACACATAGTTCGTCTTACAAGGATGTAGATGCAATCATGATCTGGTCTCGTTGAGTTTCGAGCCTTTGAGGTTGATAGCGCGTCTTCATTCTTGATTGGATAGAGGGTATGATCATGAGTAGCATTGATTATAGCTCAAAAACAGTTATCCTTGATGAGATCTGTGTCTACTATGTACTCAGTAGGTCGAATGACCGCTTGGGTGAAAGCAATGTTCTACGCCTCTGGGTCATGAGCGACAACTTCTATCTCCACACGCATATCGTCTTCACCTAATCGTGTGACGCCGACGCAGGTCCAAAGTGGTTCGTGGTCTGGTAGCCATTTCCTAAAGTTTCGCACCATCGCGTCCATCGCTTCACCATTTATGGGGACATGGTAGGAATTCACCCTGTAAACCTGGGACCATCCTTTGCCTCCAGCATGCTTCAAAGCGAGGTCGACGTTCTTGAAGGCCTGGTCAATTTGTTCATTGATCTCCTTGTAGAATTCACCAGTCTCGGGGTTCCAGCCTCCTATGAAGGAATGTGAGCGGCTTATGTTCAAAATATAGGAGATGGTGGATGACTTACCCTGGCCAGAGCACTCGATGCGGTTATCGATCCGGACTGCTTGGGAATACTTGAACTTCTTTCGGTTATTCTCGCCCACGCCGGGGTATGAAAAATATTGTAAGTGGGACATGATATAGTTGCTGTAATTTGCCCTTCCGAATTGAATCGAAGGCTTTAATTGTTTGAGATCAAGAGTCGTTCGTATATTATGCACATCAAGTAACGATCAGGATAGTTTAGGAGCCGATATAAGGTATTTATAAATATATATATTTTTCCACCACCAAAGGCATAAGCTGTCATGGTGATTGGTAATGCAAACCTTCGAAGTTAGTAGAGCGGCTGATTTGGTACTATCGTCCGCTGTCGATCGGGGGTTGCGGAACTTATTTTCCTATGTCGACCCACCACAAATAGTGAGTGCGAGTGGCCCGGAAATTTCTCAACCGTTATGTAATTACAAACGACACATAAACCGGCATTTCTGTATTGGAAGTCACTTCCAGTGGCAGAAAAAACTTGAAGTTTAATGTAACGAACCTAGATATCTTAGGTACTAGGTACCTACTTAAGTATAGTCGAGGCAGGCTTTTGATTTTGAAGTAACATTGAATAGTATTCGAGGTACTAGAAATCAAATGGCTAATGTAGCTCTAAGTTTTTGTCAGAGTCCTCTTACTAATCAAGCTGGATTGTCTTAAATGCCGGTAGGGATCGGATATTGCCCAACGTCGGTACGAAGAGGGATGCCTTTCGCAAGAGCCACTCCGGACGCCACTCTACTGTACGATAGCCATTGGGGCTGGCTGATAATTAGCTGCATATTGCACACACATAATGCCTACCTGCCTAGGTACACGGCATAGACGCTAGAGGTTTTGGGATCTGAAAATGGCATCCCGTACGCCACATACGACCTATAAGATGGGCTATTCTGCATAACTCCTCTCCCCATCCAGGTTGAGTTTGGTTGTCAAATCTGGTTATTTTCAAAGGCGTCATTCCTATTTCATTTTAATGCCATGAAACAGTTAGATTATGCGATATGATATGATTTTAGAAATACTAGTATTACTGAATAGCTTCAATTCAATATATCACGGTGGACGGAGGAAGGGCAGTGGGGCGCTAAACTTAGGTATAAAACGGATGTAAATGAGCTAGCTATATTTTTAATTTTTAACGGAATAAAATATGGCTGTTCTGAGGGAAGGTGCAGTCGCCCCTTTAATCTTTTTTGATCTGTGGCTTATGCACAATTTACGTGAAGTTATCCATTGGTGGGCAATATGATATCCGAGACCGTAACCGGGTTCCTGTCCCTTGTTGGTGGCCTAGGACCTTGCGCCCTGTGTGAATTCGGCTGCCCCCAAGACAGCAAATACTGAAGAACTCAGCAGGTGAAAAACCCCCCAATGGACCCAAGCCCTTCATTCCATACCTAGTAGGATGTAATAGTCGGCCAGGCCTAGGTAACCGCGCTGACGATTAAAAAGTTACCTATCCAGCACATCATAGCGACGCTAGAAATAGAATATAACCATGATGAATTGTAGGGAGGATTCAATGGCGGATGCGAGACGTGGCGTAGCGGATGCGTTTGCCCGGTTATGAAAAGGAGGTGAGATCGAGGAGAGCGAGAGCGGTGGTGCAGTGGCAATTTTTAAGGTTCAAATCGCAAGGCTTTAAGCCGCTGGAATATTAGGTAGGTAGGTAACTGGAAACCTACGCCCTGTGTTTATATCAGGACTACCTATGAACCATCCCTGGCTCCCAGAAACCTGACCTTCCACCATAAATCAATGATAGCCACAACCTGCGTCTATTTCAACACATACCTAGGGATATTAATGCGGGGCCCCTCTGCGGGCTACCTGTGCTGTGAAATTTATTCGCCTAACCGAGTTACATATTGCTAGACGTCCTGGTACATAGGAGGTACATGTGACAAACGACCAAGCGAAGCCGATGTACAGTAAGTGAAGTTACACGGTTTCGTATCTGGACCTCGGGAGGAATGGCAAAGAGGCGTCGATATAATCATGGATCGTGACATCGGTACCTAAGATATGTGTTGCCTATCTTGTCTGACTTGCCTTAATACTAGGATTTCATCTCCGTCGTGGTGTAGTAGGTAGGTAGATAACATGTTCTGACACTATAAACTCAGAAGTAGAGACTCAAGATTCATCTCACCTAACCTAGGTAGGTGATAGGGACATCTCTTCCATTCATATCTCTTCTCTATGACAAGTACCTACCTCACCATGGACGCCTAGCCATATAATTAATGGCAATCACTTCTTCCGAATATAAAAGCACAAACCAGAACACGACAAACACATGACTTCCTGTCGTCGTCTATCTACGACACTCATAGCTTCCTATGCTACGCAGACTTAAAAGTATGAAAGACATCAGATTCCCAATTTTCGGGGTTAGGGGCTTTAAAGGCTTTAAGGGATTTCAGGCTTGAGACTCCCATTTTCTAGTAGTAAGTACATGGATATTATATTGCATAGTTGAGTTGGTTTTACCTTTCTCTAGAAGTCTTCATTAGGAGCCATAGTCAACAACCACTATTAAGTCAGTACGTAAAAACGATTACCCTAACCGAGGTGCCCCTGGATGGTGGTTCGGCTTTCAAGAACTGTCTCCTATTCAAGGCGCAACTTCGAAGCTACACGTTGAGCTAGATGGTAGAAGTTCGATGGATGCTCTTGTGGCCTCTACTCAGTAGAAGTTTCATCGCCTTTCCTCTTGAGTTTAATAACCTCGAATTCCATATTACCAGGCCTATACTTGAAGTTCTACTATGTAATGGAGATGTCCTAACCGAAAACCATGATGGGAACCCTATGTCAGCGGAATCTATATCACTAAAGTATTAAAACAAGTCACTAGGTAGTCACTCAAGTCTCCAACAGGTTGTTTTTTAACTTAATATATTATTAAAGCAATAGCCTCAACTAAAGACAGAACGTAGAAATCAGAAACCCTCCATGAACCCTTTTTTTCTCTTATTCCGCCGAGTAAAGGATTGTCAGACGCCATAGGAATACAAAGTGCGAAGTGCCATTCTGCCCTGTCCACCCATGAACTCCGTGCTAGGAAGTTGACTCGATGTCGTGAAGTCGTATCATTGTATCATCCCGAATATAGGAGAAAGGAGCGCAAAGTTTTTTTTTCCGATTAAAAAGGAGTGAAGAAGAGACTTTTCGTAGCAGAAGAGGGATATTAGTGATGGTAGGTGGTAGCACTAGGTTTAGTTGACCTGGATGCGGCGTCCCTCGGGCTTCTTCGACTTGGGTACCGTGACGGTGAGGATACCGTTGTTGAGAGAAGCGGCGACGTTGTCGGTGTCGACGCGGCTGGGGAACTGGAAGGTACGCGAGAACTCGCCGACACTGCGCTCCGAGACCCAGAACTTGTGCTGGGGCTGCTTGGGTTGCTGTTGCTCGGCTACCTTGCCCTTGTCCGTCTCGGCGACAGTGTTAGCCGAAGTGGGGGCGGCGCCCTCGGTGTCATCCTCGACCGTGGGCTGGTGCGCCTTGTCGTGGTGCTCCTCCTTAGGAGCCTCGGTGATGGCGCCGCTCGCCTCGGGGGCCTTCTCGAGTAGACCCGCTGGCGGGGTGCCGGCTTGGTAGGTGCGCTCGACGCGGCCGCGGACGACGATGGTCTGGGGGTCGGTGAACTCCACGTGGACGTTCTCCTTCTCAATGCCGGGAAGCTCGCCGTGGAGCTCGTAGTTGTTCTCCGTCTCCCTCAGATCGAACTTGGGAGTGAATGTCGGCAGGTGGCGGGCGTGGCGACCGCCCTGCTGAGCGGCGGCGGTGCCGTTGTTGTTCTGCAGGGCATACTTGTCGAAGTCGTCAATGAGACGGAAGAGACCCGTGAAGTTGGGCTCGGCGGGAGTGTAGAATCGAGGTCCGAACATCGACATTTTGGATGTAGTGTGGATGTTGTTGTGTGGTAGAAGAGTAGTTGCTGTAGTGGTGATTGGTTTGAAGTGCTTTGTAGCGTTGATGATTCTGTGCGGATTTACTTTGGAAGTAAGAGCGCGAGTAGATTGCATAAAAAGTTTTGTTTGTTGAGTGTGTATTTGATGTTTTGATTTGTGTCTGATCTGAAGAACAAGGGAAAGAAGTCTCACGATGTCTGAGGCTGCCTTAAATAATTGAGAGGCAGCGCCGGATGCACTTTCTACGATGTTCAGGAAATAACTATGGAGTTACCGATTGAATCATTATTGGAATAATCTGAATTCATCTAGAAAGAAATGGATTATTCCATTGGTGATTAATTACGTATTACGAGATTCGGCGACGTTCTTTCTCGTTGTCGCAGCGACAAGTCGTCTCACGATAGTACGTGAAGTTGTGAGAATCGACCAGAACATTCTACAACGTCCCACAACATACCGAATTCTAAGTGCCAACACAACTTCTATCATACGATTTTCTGTATCACTTCAATTCTTTAATTCTAGATGATGGTAGAAATATCATCAATGATTCATCAAAATTACTTCATGAATATGCGATGCATCATCTTAGATGACTGGTTGAATTGAGTCGAAGGCGTCAATGGGAGGTATTTTCGATGCAGATGGAAGAAGATAGGGGGTAGAGCAGGGGGTGTGTTTAGAAGGATCACGATTACTTAAGCGGGCACTGGTACGTGCGTCGAGGTACCTTGAAAGATCGCCACAGATTATTCATCATGGATCACAGTTCAAGGTTGTGTGCACTTTTTGAAACTGTGGCTTATGTGGCTAATACCTTAGGTTTGTCAATCACGGAATTTTCTCGGTTGATCATTATGTCATCATGGGGTTGTGGTGGCGGTGCGAAACTTGGAAGTTGGGGCTTGCTAGGATTATTAAGATCATTCAGATTATTCAGCCCTAGGTCCGTTCTATGCTCGCAAGGTGGTCCTTGCTTTTCAAGTGATCATCGCAAAGCACTAAGGGTCTTGGCAGGGGACCCATCTTGGCCCGCCATGACGTCAGGCTGTAGGTCGAATCAATGGCGGATGCTTTCTAATTATTATCTATTTTATTTTCTCCATCTCGGTCGCTCAAATTTACCCATCTTCAACTAGCAGCTTACGTAGGGAGGCCTGTACATCGATGTAGATCGCGGTTCTAATCATCCCTGCCGCCCCCGCATGCATGACAGAAAATGGCAATTACTCGAGTGAGCACGTGAATATGGGGGGCGCTTAGCAGGGTACGGGCATGTATCTTGCTGTATGTATTGTATGTAGGGAATGCTTATTTACTTGCGATGACGTTGGTCTGCAGTTCCGTTTTCTTGCGATACCACGGTTCTCCTACTCCGGAAATGACGCCGGTGGCTACTCTTTCGGACGCTGGTGGATTATTCTGGCAAGTCTAGCAGACCTGGTAGACAATATGTCATCCCAGGTCATTCCCAGGCCATCCTGGATCATCCATGGATCTAAATGTACCGAACAAGGGGTCGCCAAGGGGGGGTGTTGTCTCGGGCCATCCGAAAAGGACCCTGGATGTTGTCTAAGTTGTCTTCGGGGTAATGATATACGTGATAGTTCATACCTATGCCTACCATGCGTACTTCGCCTACTTCGCATACTTTGCGTAGTTTATACTTCCGGGAGGAGATTACTAGGTACCAAGATGCAGCAATAGCACACCGACACATACATACAGCTGTACAAGCTGTACAAATGACAATTGTACCAACCCCTACGCACATCTCGCATATCTCACATCCCATCTGTACACAGAACATCACAAAGTACCATCACCACCCTCGATTAGCACGAACAACATGAACTATAATCCAACCCATCTTGGCATTCTTTCCAAACACGTATGCATCGTTCGATAATGACGATAATTATGCAAATGGCGTTTCCGTCGTGTTTCTTCTTCATTATACCGGTACTATAGACCAAGTGCAACCATGGCATCGCTGTGGGGCGCTATCTATAGTACAATATCATGAAGGCGCCAAGCGCCACTTTTTTTCTTCGTTTCGTCGTTCCTCCTCGAAAGCGTGTATATACAACGACAAGCTGTACCTTCGGGCCCAGCATTCTTTTTTTGCTTGCTTGCTTATGCTTGCTTGCTACGCTCAGCATAGCCAGCCGAGGCTAGCTCGACAATTTTTTTTTTCGCCACCTCCCTGGCTTGCGGCGGCTTTGCGCCCACTATACGGGGTCATGCCCCCCTCGTCATCGGTACGGAGGCATAGGTGGTGGAGGATATCCTGCAACGATGGGTATTCCGGGTCTTGGTCCCATGATTGGTCCGGGACTCTGAATACGGTTGAATAGCCCGATTAGTCTCCTGCCAACCGACGGCTCCAATTCAGTCCCATCTCTTGCTATCTTGACCTCCCTGTTAGAATTCCATGGGTTCCGCAGTCCGCGTGTTCGGTAGAATGGAAGTCTCGTAGTCGAAAGCCATTCGAGCTTGAATGGTTTGCCCCATGCTTTGTTAGGTCCTCCTTCGCCTTCCTGCCCGCTCCTAGCGCTTGCCGAATCGTCGGAATCCTCCGCGTCCGCGGTCGAATCGGCGTCGTCTCTTTCCACCTCCCAGAATATAGTTCCCCGAGCCGAGTCGTCAATAATTCGTCCTCGCGGGCAAGTATCCGTAGCTTCGGTTTGAATAGCTTTAGGTAGGTCCAAGTTACTCGTAGCTTGCGCCTTAGGCGCAAATTCAATAGCGGCCGCCGGATCGTCGTTTATAGGCGAGGTCATTCTTGCATAGCCAAAGTATTCGCCTGATTTGTTCGCGGAAAATACCAAATAAACATTATCGACCGACTTTTTTGTATATTTTGTTAGATGCGTCTCCCAAGATAGAGTATTTAGTGAAATATAATGGAAAATACACTTACTTTAAACGCATTATTCAATACTTCTTCATTATGTGACTGAGTCGCCCAGACGCCAGTTCGAACGCTAAGCTCCAAATCTTCCACCGTGAGACTTTTTAGTATGAAAAATTTATCTTTTTGTGGACTTATATCACCGCTATTCGTGTTTCTGGACTCATTTTGTGTCTCGGATACTGGTGTCGCCGATTCTGAAGGTTTTCCTCGAGGGCTGGTCATAGATTCGGCTGAAGTATTTTGTCCATTAGGTGAAGTCGCTGCTGGTCCTGTCGGCGCAGTTTGTCCACCCACTCCCTCAACCGTACTCTTTCGTAGCCTACTGACTAATCGCACCGACTGGAATTTTGAGTCGTGAAGTTTCTGTTGGGCCTCGACGCAGCTTCGTTCGTCTTTGAAATTTGCAAAGGCGCAGTTACTCTTGGATATGAGGAAAAGCGATTCCAGCCCTGGCGCTTCTTTGCATACATGATGGACCAGGCTCATTAAGTCGGTTTGTGGAGGTAGATTCCCTATCCAGATGGCATGGCCTAGCAAATCTTAGTGTTCCTAGAGTCCTAAGCAATGGAAGCCGGAGAAGCTCACCACTTTGTCGGGGTTTCCGGGGAGGGCCTCTAACAATGTTAGATCGTGAGTCCGTAGTAGCTAAGATATTATTATTAGCGATTCTAACGCGTATTTTCTCAAGACTGGACAGTCGTACTATCACCCCGAGCGGAATTCGCGACCATGTTCGTTTGATCGTTCACATGTGGCGGCGAGACATCCCTCAAGTCGTTCGATGAGCCATCCGCTAAGATATACTGTCCTGGATTCATCTGATTCTGGATAGTCGAATGCGGAGGTTGATATTGGTTTGTTGGAGGATAATAGTAACCGGCGGCGGAAAGAGGATGCTGGGACTGATTCATCATGACTTGGTTCGGGTAGTAACTTAAGTTATGCCGCGGAGACATGTTCGGCTGCTGTTGCGCTTGGTGTTGTTGTTGTTGCGGCGACGAATATTGGGCATTATAGTAGGAGGACATCTGCGGGTGTTGGGTTACATAGTATGGTTGGCTTCCAATCTGGGCCATATTTGGCGGTCCTGCGAACTGAGCGATTTGCGGCATAGGCTGAATCATGTTAGATGACGGAGCGGTGTTGTATCGTTGCTGCGGCTGTCCTTGGTTATAGTTATGTCGATATCCGGATGGCGGAAGCGCGGCGGCCATCGCGGTCATATTGTAAGGGCCCTGGCGAGCCGGTCCTTGGGCGTGAGACATCTCGAGCTGACCGGAGAACGCGTTCTGCGACGGGTCGTAGATTTGCTGGTACTGACCTTGAAAGGCGGGATTGCTCGTAGGATTAGCACCCTGCGGCAATGGCGGCTGCCCTTCATTCTGTACGCGCCCGTGATAGGCGCTGCCGACGACGTCTCCAGTCGCAAACTCGCTGTTTGCCGCCGAAGGCGGTGGGACATCTTCCATTGGGTCTCGCCAGATGGAATTTTGACGACTGGAGAGGAAGAGCTCGGATGCCAAGTCTTCGCAAGCGTTGCTTCAAAACCTGTAAACAACCTGAGCAAACCTATTCTTCTAATACTTCCTTAACGGACTAGGTGTGGCCAGGCGTCTGATAAACCCTAAATTGTTTGGAACCCCGTAATCCTGATGAGGCTAAGAGGGGAGGAGTGGTAGTCTTGCGTGGTGTGGCGCAAATCAACGAAGGCTGAGCCGCTGTTGACCAGGGCTTGGTCAAGATCCGGAAAGGACTCGACGATGTATCAGATCGGTAAGGAACAGAGCTCTCGCGTACCTTCTAGTGGCACCACCACGTAACGATTAAGTGATTATACTTGTGGGATTATGGATGGATCTGCCGCCCGAATCGTCCAATCCGAGAATGAAAACAGATCCGACGCAGGGATGGCATAAACAACCATAGGCCGATGAGCTGGGTAACTATGGGGTACTGGGGAGGAGAGGGAATTGGGCTCCCAGGGTAGGAAAAAATCGATTACGGGAGTTTGGTTTTCGGTAACTGGTCTAACGCCTAGAACGAAGGCTCAAAATAGCTTCGACAAGGTGGGAGATTATGGGATTGCCGAGGAGGACTCGATGATCCGTGTTACAAAGAGGGACCCAGAGAAGTTATTCTTCTCTCTCAGCCCCAGCGGAGGAAGTTAGGTAATGTCACGTAGGTAGGTTAATGCGAGTATCGACAAAAAATATTAGACGATGTGGCTAATTAGGAAGCCCATGTGGCCCGACGTGACCTTTGACAATCCCGGTCATTAGGGCATCAAGCAGAAGCGGACATTATGTAACGACAATCTTTCCCCTTTCCTTCCGTATGTATGCAGTATGGTATGAGGGAAAACATCATGAGACAACGTCAAGAAACATTACAAGGAAGTTGACGACTCGCGGCAATGCGGGTGGCTAAAAAGCTAGTCTTGTCAAGCTCGCCTTGGACACGACCGCGAAGTCTAAGTACGGTGGTACAGGAGTACCTACCTTTGGGTAGGGTCCTTCGCCAGGGCAGATCAGACGGCGAACCAGAGGATAGAGGTAATGCAGGACTATCCCGGCTTCAAAGCCCCCGGGGTGGATGGGTTCACAGCGGGTGACCCAGATAAACGACGGGAGCCGAACGAAGCATTGGGAACATGGGAAGTATAGAAGGGGAGTGGGAAAGGATAAGCCAATGGGCTAACACGAGTATCAATAGCAAGAAACGAAAATTGGGGACCAGATGAGATGGGAATTTGCAGTAGACTGATGGTGTGTGTTTCGTTGGCGCCGTTTTTTTCGCCACCAGACCCTTGGGTCTTCGTTTTTGGGGGTCCATGGGGTCCCATGAGTCTCGAAGCCAGTTATTACTGACACCCTTTGACAGGACATGTCCCAAATCCCGACTCCCTACCTACCTACCTAGTAGGTACTCAGCCACAAAAGTTCTAGCCGGGCCTCCGGCAAGGAGATTTTTTTTTGTTCTAAGCAGTCTAAGGCGAGAGCCTCCATGGGATTGTCAGATTCGTGATGCCGATCTCGTCACAAAATCTTTTCGGTACCGCTTACGATCAAGGTCTGAACGCACGAATCTGGCCCAGCGGATTGTAAATAGATGGCTCATCGTGCCCATCTAAATCGGTGCGGTGCGGCTATCGTTAGGACCGAACCAATCCTGCGCAGAACCGAAGGACATCCCAGACCTTGAAGAACCTAAGCTGCCACTGTAGTGCTCTGAGGTGCTGTAAGTAAGATAATTGACCATGGGCTACCATGACTACTAAGACTACCAATAGCTTGAAGCGGAAGCGGAAGCGGAACGGTACACTAAGGAATCTCGGACGCTACTCGAGATGACTAAATTTACCTTGTATACGCTGATTCCTACTAGGATTGGCGCCGGTCTTTTTTAATCGCCAATGTAGATTGTCCATCTGGCTTGTAAGATGGTTTCTTCTTGCGCGTCCAAGCACTGTATGCACCATATGCACAACACCCCACGGAGGAGGTACCTAGACTGCTAGATTGCTTGGAGGGGTTCCTCGTAAGCAGCCAAGCAAAAAAATGAGTCCCGCTGCACTTACAGCGAAGCATTTCTTCAATTAAATGAATGATACGCTGAGAAAGTCCCCGGAGGTATAAAAAAGAATTAAAGAAATTAAGAAATATGACGTGTTTAACATGGATTTCCTGGGTTGAAATTGGCAAATTGGCCCGGTCCATGGGATGATACCGTGTAAGTAGATGGAAATAGAAAGGGCTACATATTAATTACGACGATTTCAGGGTCTGCTGTCGGTTGGTTTGTCGTCGTAATGTCGTCGGTGGCCCATTTGCCCATGTATGTATGGATGTATGGATGTATGGTTGGTAAAGGATGGGATGTACCAGGTATGCAGGTTATGCAGGTGTAAGGTGTACATGTACAGACTACAGTATTTTTTAGCCCTTGCTGGTTTTTTTTCCAAGGCGGTATTCGCCCAGTGGTCGTTAGTGGTTGCAAGTGGTCGCTAGTGGTCGCCAGTGGTGGAGGATGAAGATCTGTGAATCTTGATCGGCAAGCCTGGTTGCTTGGAATGATGAAATGGGAAGTTCAGGGCTCGGCCTGAGCCGCAATCGATTTTTTGTCGGATTGTCGCAAATGGGATCGGGGAATTGTAGATTGGTGTTTTCCCATCCGTTCCCCCCATCAATCCCTTGTCGATGTGGAGATCGCTGATCCCTTGAACCCTGAGACTTTTCTGGGTTTCCTGGGATTTCCTGGGAATCTTGGAGAGGCGATGATGTCGATGATGAAATGTCTCCAGCATGTCTCCAGCTTGGCCCTGATCAATTCTGCAACTCTGCAACTCTGGCGTCGCATTAGCCAGGCGATGCTGGCAATGAGGTCAGCGATCTTTTGAAAAGAGCTTCCATTGGTGTCCACAAGTCGACGTTTACTGCTTATCCATTTCCATGATCGGTATTTTGCACATGCAGTAGCTAAAGCACCCTGAGTATTCCCTGAGTACGTACCTAGTATAAGTACGTACATTTCCCATTGTGTAAGGGATGTGCGATGTACAGATGTAAAGGTGTATAGACATACAGATGTACGGAAGGTGCAAGTACATGTATTGTGTATTGGCATCTTTAAAAGGGTACAACCCGGAAATGTACACAACGTACTTAGGTCGGTCTAGGCCAAAGTCGCATTAGAGGGTTTTAATGCGGAGAAGGCGTCAGACTACCAGGCCGAACGATGATCAGCTCCATTTCCGTCTACTGGAATAAGTAAGATATTAGGTAGGTGCTAGGTTGGTGGTAAGTAAGGTATACGATTTCAAGTACCTAGTATGTTGGAGGCAGGTACTGTATCGTACTTAATTTGTGGCTTTTGTGTAACATGATGAGCTAGATATGAGGATATACTTTCGTTTTTTGGTCTTTGCGAATTTTAATGCTTACCTACCTAGTACTAGTAAGTGTAATTTCATATCTTCTTACTATTACGAATTTCGTATTGTTCATATCCTAATTTTATTGACTGATTATATGAATATAGCCATATGTTAAAACCACCCAAGTATTATAATGGATGGTTTTTTTTCATGTACAATTCGGCTTTCGGTTCGACAATCCCACAAGTCCTTCAGATAAACTCCGACCGCTTGTTCGCCCCTTTTTCCTTTAGGTATTTCGGTCCGCTAATCTGACCAGTCCGTCAGTCCGTCAGTCTGATATGTTCCATCGCTTGATAGGAAAGTTTCATCTCTTTTTTACCTACTGATCTACATGATCAGGCATCGTGTATCTTTAGTAACGAACATGTAAATCCCTTATGCATCATGCAGCATGCGCATTACAAGCATTAGCTGGTACCCAGTTAGGAATATGTCGAGGCACCTGCCACGTAAAAAACTGGATTGGGTTGGGTGTGTTTGCGAACATCACCAAGATCATCCTGATCACCCAGAGCAGCCAGAGGCGCCACAGCCGTCCACAGCCCGTATGACCCATCGCCGTTGTCGATGTCGCTCTTATTTAGTTTCATTTAGATATTCATTTATCGACGTAACCTTTTACCCTTCTTAGCTTCTTAGGTTGCAGGTCCTGACTAGTCAGCTGGACACTACTTGTAAATTGCAAGGGATAGCTTCCAAGACGACTAACTGCAAGGTTAATTTCTACCGTGACTCCGTGGCTGCGTGGTGATTGATGTACTCGTACGAAATATCTCTACCACCCGGGTATGTATCTACCTACATGTAGTGCTATAGCTCGCCAGGTGCATGTGGCTTTAGCAGAGGCTTTACAGCGGAGTCTTTGCTCCGGTCGGAGAATGTACCATTACCTCTTTTCTGTATTCCAATCTTAGTTGCTTACATAGTTCCAAAGCTTGACATCCATAGCAGCATGGTAAATTGAAGTCCGGACTACGTATGCTAATAATTCCATGTGAAATCCCTATGTGAAAGTATGGAGGTAGAAAATCGCCATAGGTAATTTAAGTGATTGGTATTAAACATGCAGGACAGATACTACGATACCTACCTAGTACTATCTAGTAGGTACATACCGCCTACTAAGCTGTTAAGTACATGCTCTGTAGGTAGGTCAAGGTTTCAGGGTTGTTACCTTGTTACACACCTTGGATATACAGGGCTAATATCTGTAGTTTCTGCCACTAAGCTTGCCGGAGGAAGCTTGCATGTGATCCGTCCCGTGCAGTCCGGGATCTGCGGTAGCGGTTTCCAGAAATAATATGCCGATAATTCCCTGCCCAAGATTAGTGTTACACAACTCAGCCTCACTTTTCCAATTCCGTATAACTGCCCTCTAATCCCTCTTCCTTCATGGTTATTATGGACGACTCTGGACCTTTCTTAAATGATCGACCTTGCCACCACGTTATGCAGTCTAGACTCTACCGACACCGACAATTCTCTAACGAGCAACCGACTTTTTAGTCTGACAATCCGTCTACTTCGTCCTTCCCGATTACTTGATATTGCAGCAAATACGAGCTTGATACCACTTATTTAGGAAATGATCTACATCGGATAGTCTTCTGATACCAAGATACCTACTTTAGGACTTCAACAGCTTTGAAGATTTTCAACAATTCTACCCAAACCCAGCTGTATTCGTAAGCCTGGAGTGAAGGCCGCTCCGGAGGCCTCAGGGTTTTTTTATCCTTCTCTATCGTAACTAGCAGCTCTAGCAGTTTAGACAAAGTAGCTCATATTAGCGCTCCGATATCGACCACAGCTAATTTCATCTGCTTCGTGGAACTGTGGTAGCCACAGTTGCCATCCCTTGCTTTTAGGACTCGCCGTACTCTCATGGAAAAGCTGGAATGCATACTGGCGCATTAGAACCTAACGGCCGCTACGTCTTCTCGCCTCCTTGCACTACCTTTTACATGGTACAATTTTATAGCGTGAAAAGCGCTTATTTCTCCAACATAATTCTCCAACAATTAGGTGCCTACGGAGGTACCGATGACCTTGGGAAACATGAAATGGACTTCGACTCCTTCTGCCGCTATGTCGTTTCTGCCCAAATTGCCACAAACTGTGGTTTCATCTAGTTTTTATCTAGAGCCACTTAGAATTACGAGATGTGGTTCTAGTATCAATTGTTTCGGAGCTGTCTCTCCTGCCTCCCACAGCTCTGCGGTAGAGCTCTAATATTTACTTTCGCCAGCTTGCTTCCCCACATTCCCAGCTCAAGCTCTAGGAGCTGTCTTGAGTTAAATGGACGTTCTAACTTACTCTGGAAGGCAGCTCGAGCCGCAAGAAATTACTTAGTAGAAAATAACCACGTGGGAGAACCGGCCTTGATTGGCATACAAGTCGTGGGGGAGGCTCAACCAAATCACACTTGCGATGCGCACTAAGCAAGCGCCTCAACGATGAACTGACGCGGATCTGACATTTCAGGAGGTTGCGTTCTACGGCATTTCCATTCTTCTGGGATCCAGCCACCTACCAATCTACCCCTCTCTGAAGCCCCTTATTCACTTAAGCTTATGGCCCAGTAGGGCCAGAACTGCATGATCGGCCGCATCAGCAGGCCCATCCCGGTGGCAACCCAATAGTCGTCTAGCTTAACAGCTTACCATAGCTGCATAGCTAGAAAATGAGCTATCATCGAGATGTCAATAGTGCTAATAAGAATCTAACCTAAGCTCACTACAGTTGTTACCCACACAGATGATAGAACGACAATTAGCGACATATATACTCCGTTAAGGCCAACCAATGATTCCGCATAGGTGGGCTGTTTGCTATAGCTCTACTAGAATTTTATTAGGCATGGTCCAATCGTGCCCACCAATTCGCTCTCGGACCTCGTCCCGAAAACTGTTTGGGGAGGGTATGATTAGATCTTCTAGGTAGGTAGGGCCGAAAGGGCAACTTCACACATTCATGCTAGAGAAGAATGAGGACATTGATCCGCGGGAATTCGAAAGGTTTGCGCGTCTCAAGCCACCGGCATTTCCTAACTTCTCATTTGCCACTTTGACCCATCGGTACCGTTATGCCGGGTTAAATATACCCCCTGACGTGAACATGCGATTATACCCCTGAATTTGGAGGAGTTTGGAGTTGTGTTTCCGCCCCCAATCTGGCTGCGTGCGTTGAACCGGGGCGGTCCGTAGCGACAAAAAGCAAGTCGGTAGTTACTGACAAGTTCTAAGAATGTTATACGGAAGGCCTCCGGAGCCGGTAGGGTCACAAGTGTGGTCGCGTGTTTTGATTTCCAGACGGATAGTGGCATGATTACCCGGGATCTCGGGGGGGTGGTCAGGTCAGCTGATACAAGGCGAGAACCCCGTCCTCCAATCACTTTCCGCGGGGGCCGCCGGCTACCTATCGTATAACAAGGCCGAAAAGCGTCAAAAGTAACACTGAACCCACGACGACGGTTCTAGCCTTTAGAAATCATGCGGCGGACGATTTAAAAGTCAGTTCATGGCCTGTTCCAATATTATGCAAAAACGGAGTTGTGGTGCGAAGGGATCCTTCGTGTATGTTGACCGCAGTTTCCCCCGCCGGCTTCGCTGCTAGAGACCCTTGACCGATTTGGTTGTTGGGGACGAAGTTTAGAATTGTTGAGGACGCCTCGGTTCTATTGACGCCGAACTTATTACCTTTACTGTCATATCACGGATTTACATAACTCCAGGGGATCAATACACGGTAGGTAATTTTGAATTGGCACAATAGCTTATAGGGCTACTAAATGAGAGGCTATCGGCCAAAACGACGTGCGCAACGAAGCCCGGAATGCAGATCTCGGAATATTAACATGAAGTGGGCAGGCAGCGGCCCCTGCACCGGAGCAACAGACGTCTACCGATTCAACGGCGGCAAAACGGGTTACCGAGTTAGATCGACGAGAACACGGGATGCGAGTAAGCGAGAAATCAAGAAATAATAGGCGAAGAGCTCGGAGGTTCGCAAGTGTTGCTCGCTTATGTTCCAATAACCTTGGAAACACTACGTTAGGGGTCCCAATAGGCTGGATAGTACACGACATACGACTAAAAACAAGTTTAGTCCCCTGTCACCTATGCGAATACGGGGGCTCATGCTCAAAAACCGAGCCTCGTGCTAGATATGAATGGTCATAAGCATCTGAGATACGAAAAATAGATGATCATAAGGCGTAGCGATGTGAGGGGGTAACTCTCTATTAGATCTTGAGCGATAGATTTGGGATAAGCCGGGTTCAACGATACTAGAATTAGATTCAATGGCCTACTGACCTCGGCTTTAGAGGATATCGGTGCAGTCGCATGTAATTGTCACTCCGGCTGCAGAAACCAAGAAACTACCTACTGGACAGCATATTGTAACGTATGAGTGAACGAAGCCTGAGATGCTCGATGAGCTTTCTAAGCTTAAGGGAAACTTGCCATTCGCTGAACCAGAACAAGTCGGCGTAGGCTGAACCTTAATCATTATTGATCAATTATGATTTATTTAGACCGCAGGAACTCCGTTGCCTATGATATGGTACACTAGCCGCTTAATCCTTCTTCAATGGGAGGATCTTCTCCTCAATTCCATCCTTGGTAATGACCATCATCTGCAGAGCGTCACCGACTTCGATATGTCGCTCGACCGCGGAGTCGAACGCATCCTTGACTAAGACCTCCACCTCGCCCATCGGCAACGGCACACGTTCCCGCTCCTGCAGCTCGTGGCCGACGCCGCTTCCGGGGATGTACTGGTTCTTGAAGTTGACCTGGTTGTCTAGGAAAGGCATGATCAAGCTTCCCGCAGCACCACCCGCGCGGCACTGCTCGCGCTCGTAACTGCCCACGGGGTCGTAGCTGTATACGGCGCCCTTGCCCTCCTCGTCGAGGCCGCCGAGGATGGCGTGCGTGTAGTAGGGGAAGAAGCGCTTCTGGTAGAGGATCGTGGACAGGCGCTTCGCGCACGCGTTCACGGACATGGGCTTGCCGTGGCGGTAGCGGTACATCTTGCAGATGGCGTCGAGGCGCTCCTTCAGGGCCTCGCCGTCGGCCGCGAAGCCGACGACCGAGAGGAGGATGTTGGCGTCGTCCTGCGACGAGTTCGATCCGCCGATCTTGAAGACTTTCGGCGAGAACCGCGTGTTGATGCTGTAGCCCGACGTTAGACGGGTGTCGCCGGCTATGATGGTGAAGTCGGCGCCGGCGATGGCGAGGGTGGAGCCGCCGTTGTCGGTGTATCTGCGGGCGGGGAAGGGTTAGATACAAGCCTAAGTTCCGTAGGGCAAAGGGATTGGGTTCGTCAAAAGTATTAGGGTGGCTTACGGGTTGAATCGGTGTTCTCGAAAGCCGTCTACGGCATCTTTAGGAACTTCGGCGAAGGAGTAGTTGGGTCCGTTTAGGACGGGGTTTTGGCTGAACATGGCCATTTTGTCCGGATTGTAGCCGTATTATTCAGGTATGTTGGTATATCTATCGGCCGTAATATTCGTCGGGCTACTTGAAGGTCAGAGGTAGTCGATAGTATGAGTTATGATGATGGAAGGTGGGTTAAAGTGGGAAGCTTTGATGATGATGAGGTTTCCCAAGGTTCCAATCCACGCGCGTCGAGCTTGCAGCCTTGTTGGATTGCTCCTGCACTTGACAGGGGTAGCTTTTGATGACTAAGACACGGTGCTACCTCAAAGCTCCACTTTATTTTGAACGGGAATCCACCGTCCGCATCATCGCCAATTTAATTCCATTCATCTATGGATCTCCCTCTTTGCGACAACACACCCCTTTTAAAGTTGGTGTTGTGTTTATCGTAATCGACTTGTCTATTTGAAAGTCTTTTCTACTAAGGTTGGAATGGTTGGTGTTATTTATCTTTAAGAGTAATAATCTGCCTGAAAATGGCACGCAACGTACGCCAGCAGGCGCTTCAGAAGATCGCCATACTCTCAGCCACCAGTTCAACGACGGCCTTTGATAGATCTGACCTCGATCGACTATGTAGAGCTACGAATATTCGCGGGAAGGGAAAGGATGCCGCCAATGGCTCAGCAAATGGATATACTTCGTCTTTGGCTCGTGTTCCTATGGTAAAGTCACTAATTTGAAAACGCCAATGGAGTAACAACAATCAAAATAGCTAACTAGAGTCTAAGACCATACGTGAATTTGAAGTCCTCATCTCCCTCTGTAAAGCTGCGCCGATGGTCCAAAGCAGTTCTAGTGCCCAGAAGCTTGTCAACCAATTGATACCTTACATCCTCGAAGCGCATACCCAGACCTTCCTCCCCTCGCCTGCCTTCAACAAAATCGAACCTTCGCCTGTCGAGGCATTGACGTCCAATGTCACCGCTGCCTTACTGTCGCTGGGGAATAGATATGATGATTTACACGAGACCGTGTCTGACAACATCTGGGCCCTTCTAGCTGCGATGCGTACAGCCATACAGGCCACAGTCCCCCCTAAGTTCGACGATTCTGCCCAGCCAAACCTAGAGGATGCCGTCCGCGTTGCAACTATAGCTATATCTCTCCTAGGTTTCTTAGATGCTGCTTCTGCTCAGGCGAATTTTTGGAGGACCGGTGGAAGACTTGCTCTTATCCAAAGGGTTAACAACATGCTCTCTGAGTCCTTTCTCACTGCCGTGGATGGTGCATTTTCTACGATTCGGAATGCCCATGCATCGGATCGTAATGCTAAGGACTGGAAAAGATGTCTTCGACATTATTCTCATCAAGGACGACCGTTAGGCCCCACGCTTCTACAGAGAAGTTTCATGTGGCTCCTGGTTTCGGCTACCTCTCTCCTAATCGCGGATGTCAAGGTTCTCAGGTCTTCTCACATCCTTGATTTGCTGATGTCGAAGGATAGCCTGCTGAAGCTGAGGTCTCCAAGTAGTCCCGATGCCGATTTTCAGTCAATTGAGTTATATAGCAGTATTGCTCAGGAAGTGATGGAGCGTCTCGAAGCTAGTGCCGATTTCATTGAACTCGGCTCGTCTTCCCAGCAGAGATTGGCCTATGCCGTCAAGGCCGCTACGATTATCAGCTATCTTAACTGTACGGTGCTTAATGAAGATGCTGCGGACCCCGATTTCCTCATGACTTGGCTTCAGGAGTGTTTGGACAATTCGATCCAAATGGCGGACGAGACGTTGGCGGCGACTGTCCTTCGTGCAATGGCTATCCTTTCTAAAATATCACCGAGCTTTGCTCCCACTGTAATTCGACTTCTTCCCCGATTCCTTGTACAAACCTCACTCTCCACCAATATTGTCGCCACTGCATCAAAATGCTTGGCATTTGCTTTACATTTGCTTTCTCAGGATGCGGTCATTACTACGTTATATACCCTTGGAAACGTGCTTAGTCCCGATGGTGAGCAGAATGTTCAAAACGGATCGGCGGACTTGGGACCTGGTGCTGCTGGATTATCAACCGTCTATCAGGGAGGACATTCTACAGGTAGTGACCTCTCACTCCAGATCCGAGGGGAAGAAGACACCTCGGTGGTGTACGGAAATATCGTGCAGGCGATATGTAGCATCGCAGATTTGTGCAATGATGAAAAGATCACGGCACTTGCGCAGGCGATGCTGCTACAGAAATTGACGAAGGTCAACCTGCAGGTTGACAGCCACATTATCACCGGAGCCAGTGTCCTCTCTCTAAACGGAGGGCAATTAGAATTTAGATCCCTTCTTCGATTGTATTCGAGACTCTGCCATAATGCAACTGCTGAAGATAATGCGTTGATTCTTGATGCTGTAAGGTTTCCCCTCGGTTCCATTTTCAATGAATAATTCTCACATTTTTAAACAGGTTAGGAAGGCTCGAAATCACATATCAGCAAATGTGAAGCGCGATTCTCCGCTATTTGAAATCTACTGGGACCACATATTGGAAGAGTTGATCTCGAAAGGCGACGTGCATCAATCGCAGCATATGAAAGAGTCTGACGTTGAGTTTGCCGCCCGCGAGATTGCCGAGCTCCTTCAACCCGTTGCAATTTTGATGTCGACACACGATTTTGTCACAGAACTACCTGGTCAGGATGATGATAAACACGCTCTAATTCGGGATGCTTGGTTTAATATTGTTGTGCATGGCTTCACACCCCTAACTGAAAGGGGTCAGAATTATATCAATGAGCTACGGATCATGGCTATCCACTCGCCACCCCTAGTAGCCGAACAGCGAGGAGAACAGGTCGAAAGTGATATCGAGCTTAATACTGTTCTTCGCCGAGCCAATACTTCGGAACGGGAATCAAGACAGAAGAAACTGCTTACAGAACTTGTCCCGTCGAAAGCATCTGACATTAGAAGCCTAAGCTACAGGAAAGTCATGTTCCTGCACGCTGCGTATCTGGTTGAAAGTCTCCGTGCCGACTCCGGTGACTGCACTAAGACTCTATTTTACTATCTAGAGCCCAGCATGCGTAAGGAAGACGTGCGAGGTGTTATGGAAGGCATAACGGCTGCTGTGATGGATAAGTATTTGTCTAAGACTCTAGAAGCAAAGCTGCCGACTTTCTCTGCTCACTATGCGGCTTCGCAACTTGCCACAATTTTCTGTGGGTGTTGTCATCGTATTCAACGTGTTCAGCAGGCTGCCTTTTATTGCGCCGACAAATTTGTACGAGAGACTCCATCGTCTCTTTGCCAGAAGTCGTCGCTTTTCGCACTCCTCGAGCTGCTATCTCTTATGTGGACGAGTTGTCTCGAGGGCGAGACGGAAATGTATGATCCGCGATCAGTTTTCACATCTCGCTTAGGAAACGTCACAGTTGAACTCTCAGATGACTACTCCTTCAGAAAGACTACGCTTAACAATTTATACTCGAGAGCTAAATCATGGGTCTCGTTGGCTATAAATTTAGCACCGTCTGATGTTAAGGGTTTACTCCAGACATATCTGTCTGAATTCGAAGATGAAGGGGCGTATGGACACATGTCACTTGGTCGATCATTCGCTGTAGAAATGGGCTCGTCGATTCCTGCTACAGATCAAAGATTAACGTCTCTGGATCCGGTTGGCCAAACCGCTATCAACACTGCGTCTCATTTCATTGCTCAATACACAACACGCCAGGAATACAGATATGGCGAGACATTACCTAGCCATGGCAAGGATCTCATTAATGTTATGCCTATGATGCGACGAGACTCGTTCATCAAAGCTGCACCGTCTGACCGCGCCGACGCCGTCACGGCATTGGCACATGTGGAATCCCGAGTTACCGGCAAGAAGACGACCCCTCTCCACGACGTGAGAGACATCCTTCGACGGGCTGCGGCTCTGCTGTGCCGTAGTGGGAGAGACGAGAGCTCCATAACTCATTATCTTGTTAGCATTCCCTTCAGGATATTTACTAAAGAATCCATCAATTTTGGAGTGTCTCTGTGGTTGGGTGTTATGAACGAGAACCCTAGGATGGAGTCTCGAATACTTGCTGAAATTGCCCAACAATGGGAGATCGTTATCCACAAGAAACTCGGATTGTTTAACCCTACCTTAATGTAAGATGACCTATCAAAACTTTTGCCTTCAGTTGCTAATATTATTAGGCACCCGGATCCCTTCTTCCTCAAGGAAGAATTCGCTCCTAGCGATAACGAAGGCCTTACGAGGCGTCGGCAGCAGGTACATAACCTGTTAGCTCCACATACTCGTCTCGTCCAGTTTTTCAGCAGTCACTTTAATGCTACGCGACTAGGTAGCCCGGATACGCATAGAATATTCCTCCGTATGCTCGATGTGACGCTTGATGCCTTAAAGAAGTCGATTTCCCACCCCATGGCCAGAGAACTTCGTCTAAGAATCATTTTGTTTAGCCTAAGGGTATTAAAGATGAGCACTACAGTCCGCGTGGCGACTCAATGGCGACTCAAAGACAAGATTCTATCTGCGGGACTAAGTTGGTTTAAGTTCTCGCCAAAGTGGTCTTTTGGAAGCAATCTTCTCCAATTGAAAACTGAAGTCCGGCTTATTACCGATGTTATGAATGCTCTGAAGACGGTTTCTTTCATCGCATCCCAGGCCGTTGGCAACTTCAAAGTACTGGCCCAAAAAGAGACACTATTCCAAACTTTGCTTGAGAGCGAACAGATAAGGCTGAACGTTTGGGTGCATCCACTTAATGATGGGCATAGACAACACATTCTGGCCCATAACAAGACAGCACTCGAAGTAAGTTTATTTAAACTCGGTTCTCGTCTAGCTCGCGCTAATTTGAAGACTACTCTGAAACCACTTGTCCGGGTGGCCTGGGCTGAAGATCCTTCTCTAGCGATAGAGCTGGTCAACAGATTCTCTATTCCAGCTGTGCACAACGAAGTTCGTTGGCTGCTGCTGAACTTCCCAGCCAAGGCTATCTCCGAGCCTGAGGCTCTCCCAATACTACTTGGGGGTGAACTGCCGCCTGACGTTCGGTTCCAACTTAAGGTACCATACTCCCCTTTCTGTTACATCGATCAAATCGCTAACAAACGTAGTATTTGCTCTTCTGGGCTCCGGTCAACCCCGTGACTGCTGTCACGTATTTCTTACCGGCCTATCGAAACCACCCGTTCCTCATCCAGTATGCTATGAGAGCATTGGAGTCTCATTCAGTTGATGTGACCTTCTTTTATGTGCCGCAGATCGTGCAAGGTCTCCGGTTTGACGCTCTCGGATACGTGGAGCGTTACATCATCGAGACTGCCCAGTTTTCCCAATTATTCGCCCATCAAATCATTTGGAATATGAAAGCAAACTCTTACAAAGACGACGATGCAACAATTGTGAGTCTTGCCGTTTTAAAGTCTGATTGCACTTATGCTAACTTATCCACAGCCTGATGCTATCAAGCCTGCCCTTGACAAGGTTATGGAGAAGATGGTTGGAAGCTTTTCCGACGAGGACAGGAATTTCTATGAAAGAGAATTCGCATTCTTCGATGAGGTCACTAGTATCTCCGGCAAACTCAAGCCGCTAATCAAGCGTGACAAGCCTGAGAAGAAGCAAAAGATCGAAGAGGAACTAAGAAAGATTAAAGTTGACGTTGGCGTCTACCTACCTAGCAATCCCGACGGTGTTGTTATCGGCATTGATCGTAAATCCGGCAAGCCTCTTCAGTCGCACGCAAAGGCACCGTATATGGCTACATTCCGTATCAAAAAGTCGAAGGGTGGCGTGGAAGAAACAGAAGAAGTTTCGCAAGAGGTGAGCAACGGCGAGGAGCCGGAAGAAAACACAATCGAGGTCTGGCAGAGCGCCATCTTCAAGGTTGGCGATGACTGCCGGCAAGATGTGTTGGCTTTACAGATGATTGCCGCATTCCGCGGCATCTTCCACAGTGTCGGGCTCGACGTCTACGTGTTCCCGTACCGTGTAACCGCCACAGCTCCCGGTTGCGGTGTCATCGATGTGCTACCCAACTCAATCTCCCGAGACATGCTCGGTCGCGAGGCGGTAAACGGGCTGTACGATTACTTCATCAGCAAGTACGGTAACGAGGACTCGCTCCGGTTCCAAAAAGCACGTAACAACTTTGTGAAGAGCATGGCGGCGTACAGCATCATCTCGTTCCTGCTACAATTCAAGGACCGACATAACGGCAACATCATGATCGACGACGAGGGTCACATACTCCACATCGATTTTGGGTTTTGCTTCGACATCGCGCCTGGGGGTGTCCGGTTTGAACGCGCCCCCTTCAAGCTCACGGGCGAGATGCTGGCTGTCATGGGCGGGAGCACGGACCATCAAGCCTTCAAGTGGTTCGAGGAGCTGTGCGTCAAATCGTTCCTCGCGTGCCGCCCCCACGCGGAAAAGCTTAGTCAGATCGTCCTTCTGATGATGGAGAGCGGGTTGCCGTGTTTCAAACCTGAGAGTGTAAAGTTCTTCAAGGAGAGGTTTGTGCTCGAGCGGACTGAACGCGAAGCTGCTGACTTCGTGAGGGATTTGGTCAGGAAGAGCGCGGGAAGCTATAGTACCATGGTGTACGACCAGTTCCAGCTTATGACCAATGGTATCCCTTACTAGGTCAGTGTTGCTGAGAAGAAATGGTGGATGTTGAGAAGATGCTGCGGATTTGTGGAAGCGATGAGCTCGTTTGTCTGGTTCGGTTCACTTCAATTCGACCCCAGTAAATTTTAGAATTAGATGTGATGTTATTGTAGTTAGCTAGTAATAATACCGGAGCGAGCCCAAATATAGTGTCCTGAGATATGTGCATATTGTAAAATTGTTAGACGAGGTCAGATATTTCCTGTCGCCTCACTCCTTTTGTTTAAGTAGTATTCTCTCATCGCTAAACCCTGAGCATGTCCTGATTTCATGTATTTTTAGAGTAAATCATTTAGCTGCTTGACAGCTGCCGTTAGTTACCGTAAGGTCCCCCAAGCTTATCGCATGTTTGCTAGAGATAGGCTTGTCTAGATCTGCTTAACTAAAGGTGGCTGGTGAAGCGAATCTGCTTATAAAGAGGCCTGGAACTCCAGAGCTCAGAAGTCTACAACTTGCGCAAAACACGGTGTAACTGCATCGCATATTGCTACCTTGAATCCTCTTAATAAGTAATTTGAATAGCCTTATCTGTTATACATGGGACTAGATGCGTCGAGAGTTGCAATAAAGTAGCAGATGGAGAATTGTGGCATGCAAGAGAGCTACGGCTAAGCTTCTTGAGGTTACATGCGCACGAACCGACGCTTGAACGGTTCAATTCATTGATGCTCGATGCTATTCGCCGCGTTTACAAACATCGATCTTCGCTTGGTTTGGAAGCTCAAGCTCATAGTGCAGTTGTAGTTTCGATAGACTTTCCATGCCTAGCCTTATCTCTCTTACGATGACTTAACAGGGGTTAGTCGGGTCCATTGATCGATTAGAAAGATCATATGAACATTACAGCAAAGCGAATCAGCCGCGATGCAGGGCAATTTTGCCTGTCGGTGACGTGCCAGGAGTGGGCTTTATTTTGTCTGAGACGGAACAGACGGAGTGCGATGAGGTCCATAGCTGCCATAGGTACGGATAGACTGATAGACTGATGCTTGTCGATGATTGCCCGGACACGCGTGACAGCGGTATTAAAGGGCAGGTATCTAGAAGATCATTACCGCGACTAGCAGGAGCCGATCCGGAGCTCGGTCAGTTTCGCATCGACAAAAACGTCAGGAACGGTAGACGAAGAGGTGGGATGAAGATGATATGATGAAATGATGAAAAGTGACGAGTCGCTACGTAAGTTGAATTGTTGCTCCGTCTTTCAAGTTTCAAGCTTCCCTTAATTCCCAGATAGATTATTGGAATTGATTTTCTCGTTTCTTAGTTTCTTAGTTTCTTAGTTTCTTAGTTTCCCCCGTTTCGAAGAAAGAGGAAAGAAAGAAATTTGGTAACATGGAAAATAAGTCTTTGTTTTTCTCTTTCATGATACTTACATACTTCATCGTCAACTAGATTAAAATATCATATCTTTCAATTATTTTCAAATATCAACTACAGCGTTTTCTTAAGTATATCATATATCATATTTAATAACCGTAAGGTTTTTTCCAAAAAAAAAAAAACCAAAAAAAACCGTGTTAATTCGTATATACTAACTTTCCATACAACTCTACTACTTACCTGCTTACCTGCTTTTAAAACCTCAAAATGGCACACGATATTGATTCACGATGGCTTAAGCATGCCATTCGAGATTCAGCTTCCATTTCAAAGCTGTCAATGCTAGGGTAGGTACAAAATAACACCCAAATTATAATTAACTAAGAAGCGTATTCTCATTATTATCTACGAGCAGTTATCCAAACGTGAAGATTTTCCATCACTGTTGCCGTTGCTGTTGTCGGCACCGCCGAACGGTCACAAGGCCGTGGAAGGTATGATTTAATCCTACGAGGACAATATATTATACTTCAATACTAACAGGCTGATTATACAGTCGCTTTCGCCTACACATTCACTCAAACACTCCCCACGGGACAACCCGAACGACAATACCGCCCCTTCTCCCATTGATCAATGGAGAACTGAAGTCCGCCCAGGCTCACCCCTTGGATGTGTACCCCCCCCTGAAGATTTGGATCAACTTGAGCTCGAAAGTGGATATAGCGAACAATCCGACGATATGCCTAGAACTAGAATAACCAAAGCAAGCAGTACTCGTGCTTCAGCTAACGTCGCTGAGTACTGCGACTTCTTAGAACGGAACAATATACGTGTATGGTCATTAATAGAATCGCCGGATCTCCCGGATATTCCCAGCTGGCTTAATGAGCTCATTAGCAAAGTACTTCAACCTATTGAGTATCCTTTAGGATACAAGAGTATAGACATTGAAAGAAAGGGTCTACTTGAGGAATGGCACAGTTACAAGCTCTCTAGAGGGGCGGCGTTCGAAGGCCTAATCCTAAACACACTTCCTATAACACAACACCGGTTCTTCTCTCACTACTCGGCGTGTATATCAGAACTGCCTGGCTCCTGGCGCGGTGGCAGCCAGAACTCCCAAAAAATTGGAGTAACGCGGGAAGCTGCGCTTGCTCACCATTACAAGGGTTTTCCACGCCCGGATCTGCTTGTGTCCTCGAAACCGGACGTGGCAGCTGGATACAACCAGAAATGGCTGAAAGAAACATTGAAAGAGTACCCAAATGAGGTTGATCCTATGGTTGAGAATTACAAGATGAATAGTGAAAAGCTTCTATTCCCATATCTTATTTCTGAAATCAAGACTGATTGCAATGGGGGAAAACGAGATGCGCATAACCAACTTCAAACAGCTTCCGCGGCAGCTCTAAACTGTACGAAGGAGCTTCTTAGAAAAAACAACACCGTCTTTTCAGTTTCAGTTATATATGATGAAGCGTATCTCTGCATAATGTGGATACATGGAACTATGGACCAACCTCAGTACTTGTTCAATATAATCAAGCATTACTCATTTGCTAAGGAAGACCAGGTCATAGAATTCCAAAAGGACCTGATAAATATTCATATCTGGGGTCAGTCAACACGCAGAAAAGAGGTGGAGCAAGAGCTGATAGAGGAGATGGTTGCTAGAATGAATGGGACAACGAGACCGCGCGCTTCATTTGAGCCCCGAAGCGATGACTCCATTTCGAAGTTGGACTCCATTTCGGAGTCATCGCTTGAGAATTCGAACCCTGAACACCCGTCGACCCTTGCGAATGCTTCTATTTATGGCGATAAAAATATACGCGAGGAAAACTCGTCCCCTCAGACCGGTTTGTCTAATCAGACGGACCTCACGCTAATATCAGACGGACTCTAACCTAAAGCGGGCTAGTCGCATGGATACCTTCTCTGGAGTACAATCCACCATATAAATCAAAGTACTTTTTCGACTTATTACTCTTTGGGGAGGTCTCATATCGTCAATCTTGCTATCGACCCTTAATAGTCTTACCCAACCTAACTATCACTATACACGTATCAGCTTATACTCCTTATTTGGGTTATAATAAGGTCGTTAGCGAGGCTTTCGCAAAGCTTGGTAGTGAAGTTATTAAATATCGGGTTAATTCGATATTATCGTCGATATAAAGTGGTAGCTTACTACGTGTTAGCGACGACGAGGGTAAAAATCTTTCAGTCGAAAAGGTACCTTGATTTATATGGGAGATTGTATTGTGAGAAAGGTATCCACGCGACTAACCCCATTCAGATTAGAGTCCGTCTGATATTAGCGTGAGGTCCGTCTGATTAGACAAACCGCCTCAGACGCACATCAGCTCAAGGACTAGATCTAAGCGGTATTTAACGGCGGAAAACTAAATATAATATATAATATATAATATATAATTAAGGTGCGCGAAATAAAAAGAAACCGTTAAACCGTTAATTTAATTAAAATATAAAAATATTAAAATATAAATTATATATATATTTAATTTATAAAAATATATATATATTATTAAAATTAAAAAATATTATATTTAAAAAAATTAATACTTAAA